>VDFB02113569.1:0-10152 GCA_007258455.2 Sequoia sempervirens
AAGGAAGCATCCCCCAAGATCTCTCACATGGAAGAAGCCAACAAAGCACCTTACAGACCCATAGACCTACAAGGAGGATATTCTCCAAGATCTCTTGCATGAAGAATACCCAAGGAAAGTGCCCTATAGACCCACAGACCTATAGGGGAGCAACCCCCAAGATCTCTCGCATGGATGAAGGTCAAAGGAAGCACCCTATAGGTTCTCAGACCTGTAGGGAGGTATCCCCCAAGATCTCTCACATGGAGGAAACCCAGGAAAGTGGACTCCGTAGAGTCAGAAGTAGCGACACATGTATCCTCAGATAAAACATGTCAGGAAGTGACCATGTAGGCAAGTAAGTGGACAGTCACACAGACCGTCAAGCTAGAAAAATTTCAAAGGGGTCCCTTGGGAACCCTTCAAAAGAAGAAGGGTCCACTCAAGGGACACACTGTTTGAAAAGTGAGGTTTAGTTAGGTTTCCTCCAAGCTTGATGCAAATAATTTCATTTAAGAGAAATGGTTTCAAAGGGGGTCCCTCAGGAACCCTTCAAAAGAAAAGGGGTCCACTCAAGGGATAATCAAATTGAAAGATAAAGAGAAGATAGGGGGTCCTTTGACGAGGACACATATCCCCAAAATGAGTTATCACTACCCCCAACATACAGGGGAGGAGAACCATGCAAGATACTTAGAACATATAGGATAGAGGTAAAACTTGATATCACTTGTCATGTGAAGAAAATGTAGGTGCATCAATCAAATGGGATTTTGATGGCACCTAAACCAAGAAGTTGTTGTATTCTATCCTTCAAGGCCTTGCATTCACTAATAGAATGGTTGGGCACTCAATGGTATGCACAAAAATAATGTTTTTCTTTATCATTTTAAAGAATTTTCTTGGATGTAGGGGAAGGAAGAGTGATTAAGTGAGCTTTGAGAAGCCTCAACAAGATATTCTCTTGCTTAGATAGAGGATGAGGAAAAGGAACCAACCCTTTCTCTTTTGGAGAAAATTTTGGCTTCTCACAAGAAGAAGAAGATAGAAAGGTAGAAGACAAAGGATGAGGATCTCCATAGAGAGCATTATTCTGGCAACAAGAATCATACTCCTCTATGAAATCACCATCATCCTTTTTAATGGGACTGCCAATACTATCCTCCTTAGCTGAGGCGTAATCATCATCCTCAGAAGGATGATCAATACTAAGAATATTACAATTCACATCCACATTATCCCACGATGCAAGAGAGTAATCCTCTGTGATAGCGGGTTTGGATGATGTTGAGGAACATGCATTTTCTTGAGAGGAAGAAGGAGAAGACTTAATATTTCTTGCTTCAGAAGGATCTTCTTTAGGGACATTTATCTCAAGAGTATCCTTTGTAGTAGGTACTACTGGAGTAAACATTGAAACACTAGAAGACATTGAAGGAATAATAGTAGGTACAACCGAAGCTCGACCAACAAATGCTATCTCACATAAGTGCATAGTCTTAGGATCAACCTTGACTATGACTACTTGATTGTTATAAATGAACTTAAGAGATTTATGCAAGGTAGATGGGACTGCACCCATAGCATGAATCCATGGTCTACCTTTCTGCCATAACATATGCAAGGGTGGGTACAGTAACATGTCCAAGCCACAAAGGTAATATTATTGTACCTAGATCTTGTTTCCCAACATTATCAAACCCACAAATGTCAATAGAAGAATCATTAGGAGAAGAAAGATCAATATTAATCTTAAGCAATAGATCAATACTGCATACATTAAGCACTGAACTAATGTCAACGAGAGTATGTCTAATGTCAATTTTATTGATGTTAACAATAATCATTAGAGGATCCACTTGCTTCTGTACTTCTGGAGGTGAGAGATCCTACAAATAGAATGTAATATTCAAAAAATCCACACGAATATATGCCATCAATGCATCAACATCCATCGGCCTACCAGAAGAAGGCAAGGGGATCTTTTGCAAGGCTTCGTGAAGCATACCTTGATAAACCAAAGTAGACTAAAGAAGTTCCCACAATGAGATCTTAACCAGAGTAACTTGGAGTTGCTCGACAAGATCGTAATCACTAGGTGCTTTAGTTTCAGGTTTAGGTTCTTGAAGAAGTCTTGGTTGTTTATTCATACTATTTTCATAAGTATGGGCTACCGCTCTATAAGAGGGTGCCTTAGAAATATAAGGAGAATCATCATCAAATACAACAACATTGATAGAAAAAACCATTTTAGGAACTAGCTGGAGTTAGGTAAATGATCAGTCTCTTAGGCCTTTGAGGGGCAGCAGAGACATAGACTACATTTACATAATCATCACAACTTGTAGAACAATTATTTGAAGACATGTTCTCAACATCGATCCAAATAGGATCAAATGTGGAAGTAGATGTATTGTTCACTAATGCATCATCTCTAGAGGAGAGTGCATCAGAATAAAGAGTGGATTCATCATTCACAAATGCATCATCTCAAGAAGAGAGTGCATTGGAATGAAGAGAAGGTAGAGTAATGTTAAGAAATGTATCAATGATTTCATCTTCTTGTGACAAAATAGCCTCTGAAGCCAAAGGAATTTCGTGAGAAGAATCAAAGATACCAAGTGACATGGGAAAACTCAAAAGACTATCACATGCATGAAATGGAATATCATTAACATTTTGAACAAAATTAGCTATTGAACTAATAAAAGGAGATATTAAATCCAGTATATTTTTTTTGGTATTTTCTATGTTCTAGTAATTCCTGTTTTCAAAGGTCTTCAGAGTAAAATTTGAGGTCAAAACTTACATCAGTCCCTAAAATTTGACTACTAAAGGCACTAGTATTTTAGGGACTAAACTAGTTCTCTAGGAGGCCTTTCTAATGGTACAAATGGTTCAAAATTCTGAGCACCAAGTCAAAAATTATTGTTGTTCCTGTAGATCACACACCCCATTCGGAACAGGGACCCTCTTCCTTTTCGCTTTTCCGGGTCACTTTTCGTCGCCTCATTTTGTGTGCCCCCTATTTTAAGTCCTAAATGGTCAAGAAATCTTAGAAGAGTCACTTTGAGTTGACCATGTTTTTCTCCACTCAAATTTTCAAGGCTTTAGGCCTTTTAGGAGCTTCCTTAGTTGTTTTCCTTCTTCCTTTAAGGATTGGTGTCCTTTGGACGGTGCGGGTTGGCCCCTATTGGTTGCTCTAAGTGGGTTTCTCTAGCTCCCCAACCATTCTGAACGACCTTCACAAGATGACCTCCCACACCATGGGACCTGCATAATTGATGGCCGTTTTCATTTGTCAACTGCCCGAATAGCTAACTCTTGACCACCATCTACCCAACAGACTCCACCATTCCCACTATTTTTTTCAAAATTCCCATCCACCAACCTTGTATGCCACTATATGATCATTAATGATGGGAATTAAATGCATGAAAATATATAAATAGCTCCTTTTGAGTTGTCATTTTCATCTGTTAGAAGTTCAAGAGCCATTCAGATCCCCTGCCAACGCCGCCATCGCACCTTCCAAGCCCCGTCATCGATTCAAGGTTTTAGCTTGTTAACTACTCATCCATCTTCATTGAGTTTTATAGATTGGTATGCCATCACCACTTGTGTTCAATTTTTCCTTCATTTCCTTTAAAATTTGCTAAAATATCGAAAGGAAAACTTTAAATTTGGCTAGAATAGGCCTCGGCAAACAAAACCCATTCCTTTAAATTTTGAGAAAACCTTTGAAACCTTTCATGGGTGACTTGTGGAATTAGAGGTCCTCGTGGCTGTTCTTCAACCAAGCGCCCATGCTCTATGGGCCCGCAACATGACTATCTTCATCACCATGCTTTGAAAATGTTTAAAACTTGAAATGATGTCCACCCTCATCGGGCCCACCCTCTCGGAAGGCCCCTTCAACTTAGCTGTCTTGAACTTGGATAGATTCACGAACATAAAATGAAAGGATCCTTCAACCCTATTGGGCCCACAAGAATGGGCCTCCGCTTGCTGAATGCCCCTTTGATCCTTATTCCAAACAACTATCTCATCATGTCTTTCTACTAGGTGGGTCTCACCCTAGTCATCGCCAACCAAGCTCGGCCGCACCCAAAATGCCTAAGTCCTGACTCGTGTGGAGTTATCCTTATAGACTTCCATCCACAGGTTTCTACCCTAACTTCACCATTCCAAATGACCTTTGCAACCTATCCCTCCACATATCGGGCTTCGCTGTTAGGTCTGTCATTTGAGTTAAAACAAGGTAATTTATGTGATGCAGAATATTCAACGTGAACCTCCACTGGCATTTTGTCATTGCATGAATGCCCCTCCAAAATGGTGAAACCCACACCTCCTTTGACTGGCGGGTCTCAACTTCATCATTTCCATCCTCTCCCCATGCTAAATGACTAAGTGTTGGATCTTCATGGACTCCTCCTTGCAGACCTTCGTTTGTGGGTTTCCATTTAGTTTCTGCAATTTCATAATGGCCTTTACATCTCAGAAGTCTACCCATCGACCTCCGTAGCTATCACCACTGCCAGAGCTTTTAGTAGGGCTAACCCAACCTTGTGTGGGTCTGACCATGCATGTTTCTTCTTCCTTTCTATTTTCATGCCAACAAAAATACAAAAGAATGAAAAGTTGAGGCCTTTCCGGTGGTTAGGTTCTAGCCTCTCCACTATCGTCCATTCCCTTGGGCATTTCAAACAACCAAGTGTTGGCCTCTTTGCATAACCCTCTTCGTGGACTTCTATCCATGGGTCATCGTGGTGAGCTTTCCATCCCAAAATGGCCCTTGATGACTGACATCTCACCCTTTGGGACCTAAACCCACCATGTCTATTTGAGTGCAGGAATGAAAAAAATTAACTGTTAAACCCTGTGTGGGCCGTCCCATGTGAGTGACTTTCGCTGGCACCCTCACCATCTTGCCTTGCGGAGCCCAGACTCATTACTGCCACCTTAACCCAAATTGTGGGAATGACTAATTGATTAGTGTTGGGTGAACCATCTCTTGCGAGTATCCCTCTATGGGACTCCATCTTGTTCTTGCTATTTCCAACATCCGCCCCCTGACATCTTTTCACACCAAACAACCTATGATGACCCAAACACCAAATGCACTATGATGTCATCCACTAGAACTATGGATTCTACATGACAGAATGCCTCCTATGGTTATTCCATCATGCCAGTGTTGTTTTAAATGAAGAAGCTTCAAAACGGCTAAGCCACTTCCTACTTCCTCCTTCCTTGGATCCACATGACCAAAGAGTGACCTCAATGCCTTCCAAACTTCAAAATAACTTCGACCCACGTGCTAAAATTGCTCGACCTTTTTAGTGGACCCCATATCATGACCAAGTTTTAGCATGGGTGGAACCATGTGGGTCGATGTATCCTGATTGCCATCTATCCATTGCTGCCTTTAGAATAGTTGTCAACCCAGGGAATCCCACACCCTTGGGCCCAAATTGCCATGACTTCCCCAAATGAGTAACTAATGGTAATTTGGAAGATATGATATGATCTTTAAATGATGAATTATTTGATCTAATGTTGTTTTGTAGGGTTTTGGCTAACGTTCCTCATGTTCTTATGCTTGAATATTCTTAAAGCCCTCTTTCTTGTAGGATATATGGAATTAGCTATAGGATCTTCCAAGGTGGTCATGGACAAAGAAAAGGGAAAGAGACTAGCCAAGATCCTGAGAGGAAAAGAGGACAAGAACCAGATGAAATATAAGTTCCAAAGGGAGCCTATCAACTCTGGGGTCATCACTGACTGGAAGGAAATCTTAGACACTAATCTAGGACATTGATATAGATGAGTTCAAGCAAAGGTTATGAATCAACCCCACAACTGAAAATGCTAGAAGGATCAAAAAGAGTGGGTTGGCCTTTGTGGACCCCTCTTCATGGACTTCTATCCATGTGTCACCGTGGTGAGTTCACCATCCCAAAATGACCCCTGATGACTGACCTCCTGCCCTTTGGGACCTGAACCTACCATGTCTGTTTGAGTGCAGGAATGAAAAAAATTAACTGTTAAACCCTATGTGGGCCATCCCATGCGAGTGACATCGACACCCTCACTATCTTGCCTTACAGAGCCTAGACTCGTGCTGCATGGCAGTGCGGGGCAGCTAATTGTGAGATTAGTGTGTATATGTTTAATTGTTAATCTAAATGAAAACATAAAACACTAAATGAAACATTAATCTAAAGAAATTGAAAAAAAATTAACAAACAAAATCTTCAGAACCGTCCCATTTTCCTCTATCCACAGTGATTCTTTTGAAGCTTTTGCTCTCAGATTGTGTAAGCTAGGCTTCCTTCAAATGGCAACTTGTAGAACGAGTATGCAAATGAGAATGCTTTACTATTCTATATGCTGGTAGAAATGAGATTGATGATACAGATATCGACAGGGGCTGTGAATTATGCACAGGGGCTGTGAATGGGAGATATCATGATTCTATTGCTACTATGCTTATGATTCTATGCTATTGCTATGAAAGTACTCTATGAATGCTATGGATGCTGTCTACGAATTTACCTATAGTTTACTTGCTTAAAATTCTATATATATATCTTTGGAGCTCGGCATTTGTATTTATAGATTTTTGCGGGCACAATTCTGGCTGGCAAGAATCTACGGCTGTGAAATTGTCTGGTAAGTTTGAATGGTGAGAGATGGAGAGGTTGAGAAGAAAATGGGAGAGGTTGAGAGGTTGGAGAGAAGGATGGATTCCTATCTTCAACCCACGGGAACAAGCCTGCACAGAAACAGAGAAATTTAATTTTCTGTTTCAACCGTTTGCTTCCCGGGAGTTGAAGATAAATCCCCAATTAAATAAATAAATTTATTTAATTTTTATTTATTGCATTTGATATTTGATTTTTGATTTTTGGACTATGGAAGATTTAATTAAATATTTTGAAATATTTAATTATGATGTGACTTTAGAAGAATTTTGAAATATTTAAAAGATTTAATTAAATATTTTTGGAAATATTTAATTATGAATAGATTGTTGAATCAAATTAGAGGAATTTTGAAATGATTTTAAGAATGAATATCTAAATTGGATTAGAGGAAATAATTAAATATTTTGGAATATTTAATTGTAAATGATATTTAGAAGAAGAATAATATTTTAATCTTTATTTAAATAAGATATTCAAACGAAGATTATTGATAATTAATATAAATAAATGCGTGTTTATTTAATTGAGTAGAAATGAATAAGATGATTAAATAAACATTTATTTAATCAAAATAAAGAATGAAGAAATAAATAAATTATTTAGAATTTATTTATAGCCACAGATAGGAAGATTAAATATTAAAATATTTAATTACAGTTTCAATGTGTCTTTTAAAGGTGTATGACTGCCTTATCTTTGGAAATTGATGTATTTTTCACGCATTACTTGAAAAATTCTTTACTTAAAGTATTGATTTGAAGTATTTGATAGATGTATGCCCATGACGATGAATCGATATTTGAATTTTATTTTATTTTTTTATTTTTCTTATTTTTTGAATTTTTATGATTTTAAAGATATCGATTCATCGTTCGAAACTTATGATATGAAGAAATTGTCCCGAAAAGAGGTGAAATGAAAAATTTGATGAAGAAATTGCCCCTGCTATGTGAAAATATGATAAAAATGCCCCAATTTTGTGTATTGAGATGCCCTGATTTGATGATGTTTGTCCGATAAATTTGTTCCCAAGGTTGTTGGAAAACAAATAATAGATGATAAATTTGCTTTTAAAGTTGTTAAAAACAAATAGTTGTTGATAGGTTTGCTTCTAAGGTTGTTAAAAACAAACATGATGTTGATAAAATTGCTTTCATGATGATGAAAAACAAATAGTTTGTTGATAAGTTTACTTCTAAGGTTGTTAAAAACAAACATGATGTTGATAAATTTGCTTTCATGATGATGAAAAACAAATAGTTTGTTGATATATTCTGATTGGATTGATTTGATTGATTTGATGATCCATTTTGATTTGAATAATGGTATGATCTTCTGATGTTATTGACGATTTGATCTTCTGATGTAGGAACAAGTGGTGTGAGACCAACAACATCTGGGGGTAGCAGCTCATAGTGTTTCCATGTGATCAGCTTTGATTTTTTTTATTGAGACATTGTATACTTTGCCAGCTTTTGGGAAAATCTACAAATGCAAAATGCAAATTCTAATATGAATGCAATCTATACTAACCATGCAAGATATCCATACAATATTGCCATTTGGAGAGCTTATTTGTGCTTTTTTGTATCATCATAGAGCTTTGAAATGTTGAAAGTTAATACAAGCATCAAAGGGTATGTACTTTTGATGACTGGTATTGCTAAAATATGACATTTTTAATTCTTATATAGCAATTATTACAAAAGCATCTACCGTTATAATTGAACCCGAGAGATGATGACGAGTATTGCTTGCATAAGCGGAACAAAGACTAACCACCATAAATTACAGGATTTAGGTATCATCAATGATAATCATCGTCTCCACGACGCTTATGTTGTAGATAAATGATTAACCTCAGGATGTGAGACAAAGAAAAATCATCTCTTTCCCTTGCCACTCTGGTTAGGTGCATCATCGAGGTGTGCTCCTATGAGAGAAATGATATCAAAAATTAAACAACCATTTTTCAAAAATGAAATACTATGATTCCAAACATTATTCAGATTAGAGATCATCCAAATATGAGTCATGATAAGGTACGCAACTGAAAGCTACTGTGATATGGATCAATGGTTGGATGTTTTGGTTTAATTTGGTTGTTTTGTTTTGCGTGTGATTGGCTTCGATGTCATTGTTTTACTGTTGAAATTTGATTGCCCCCAATATGCCCCACATTTTCCCTAGGTATTGACACAACTTGCTGAAATGAATGTGTACAATAATCAAACCATGGTAAGACATTATCGCTCAAGGAAAATGATGATAGCATAGTACTGTTGTGACCCTAAGATGATGGAAAAAGATGCATGAAAATGAAGGCCAAGAAGCCAAGTGTAGAACATGAACTAATAGATGGAGAGCTACAAATAGCATTTGTTTTTGATGTTTTCTGATGATTTTTTTTTGTTTTTTTTGGATTTTGATTTTTTTTAATTTTTTTGGATTTTGATGTTTGGAGGTGTCAAAATTTGAGTAGCCTTTGTGCTAGATACCAATGACAAAGGGGAAAACCAAGTCTAGGTGCAAGGGTGGGTGATGAGACAAGGGATAAAATGCTCATGATAGATGGATGGATGGTATGGATGTATGCATCATAAGAGAGCAAGGATGTGATCTCCAAAGACTATGTCGCATAGGAATAACATGCCCCATTCTAGGTACAAGACTTAGGATTTTTCATGAAAAAAACTTATGACAATAAGATAATGATATGATTGTTTGGAAGGATGAGGTATGTCAAGAGATACCCAAGACATGTTTCAACATTTGGCCCTATATTTTCATCAAGATCAAAAGGAGAATGGTGGATAAGTGGACTCAATCTGATAAGTATGTATTAATGGACTCAATATGATGGCTAAAGATGGTAGGTAGGATGGAAATGATATGACATGAAAATGATAGGTTGGATAGATAAGACATTGTGCCCCCAAGTGTAAGTGACATAGAAGATCAACCTACACATGACGCCTACTTGCTAGGTTTTCATCATGGTACTTATCCAAGGCGCCTGTTTACCAGGTTTTCACCATTGAACAAAGGGATTTTTCTTTACTTTTTTCTTTTTTATTTTTATTAATTTTTCTCTTTACTTTTTGACTTTTGGATAGAAGGGGAATATGGATAGGAGGGACTCAAGTTTCTAGTTGCATGAAAGTTGGTAGTCCCACTAGATAGATGTCATTGCATGGACCATGTCAAATGTCATTATGCTCATAGATGTTGGTAAGGAATTGCATGAGTGTGAGATGGATTAGGTAGATGGAAGATTATGAAAGTCTTATGTAAAAATGGATGGGGAATAGCAGATTATGATGCAGATTATGTAGGGAAGATGACAGGGATTATATGGGACTTATGCAAAGGATGAGTGGGAAGGCTTAGCCAAAAGCATGGACCATAGGAAGATGGTGGGGGGGATATGTAGGATAATGCATGAAGGATGGGGAGATGG
>VDFB02113570.1:0-33990 GCA_007258455.2 Sequoia sempervirens
TCTCTCTCTCCTCTTCACATACCTCTCCATTTCCATCCCCATCCCCATTTCTATCTTCATCTCTATCTCTATCTTCTTACCTCCCCCCCTCTCTCTCTCTTTCTCTTCCTTCCTCTATCTCCCCCTCTTTCTATCCCCCTCTCTCCCACTCTCTCCCTCTCTACCTATTGTAAAGATAACATGAGCTTGTTGGAGATGGAGACTAATTATCTTTCTAATTCAGAGGTTTTTTCTTAATTGTGTTTATATCCCTGTAAGTGGATACATAGTTGATTTGAAGCTTTCAAATCTCCATTAAGACCTTTGTTGCAAATCTGCTTTGTTAGGGTTTTGTAATTTTTTATTTCTAAATAATTTGGTGACTCTATCGACAAAACCATTACACCACCTCTTGGTGCAAGAGCTAGTCATATTTTTTCCCAATTACATAATGATTCTTTTACAAAATCAGTTATGAAAACCTCTTCATCGATAAGTTGTGAAAGAAAGGATTTCTTTTTGTAATGTGGATAAAAGGAAGTAGTTACGAAACTGAAATGGCTCATTTGGGGGGAAATTATAAATATATATCTGAATAAAAAAAGATCTTTTTACTATTCAATTGGGATCCTTGTGAGGGTTGTGGGTAGCATACTAATTAGATGTCTAATTTTCAATATGTTCAGGAGATTAGGATGAGGAATAATAAAGTTTGGATTTATGATTATTTGTTGTAGATGTTCATTGTATGTGTGTAGTGATTTTTAAATAAAATATTAAGGTTTATGAATGAGTTTATGAGTTTTGATAAGAATTTGGATCTTCCTTTCTTGTGAGAATGTGTCATTCTTTGATATTTTTTTTATTTATCTACAATAAGTGTTGGAATTGTATTGATCAAGTCAGCTAGTTTTTGATAGCTTGATTATGTTGGTAGTTTTCTAGTTTCATTTCAACATTAGTTAGCAATTTTAAATCCATTTTAATTGCATCTATTTCATGGCTATGAGTAGATGTTAGTTGACCTTTCCTGTTTTCTTGTTAAAAACATACCCCCATTTTCATATATTCAAAAACTTAAAATTATATCATGTACGAGGGAGATGTGCCTCTAAACCCAGAGGATATTTGTTAATCTCATAACAAATCATCCATTTGTTGGGAATTTTTTGGTTATTTGTAGTGACGAAACTGTTTATTAACAATTTTTGGCGACTCTGTTGGGTAACAAATTGAAAGATTAGTACTTCCTTTCCTCATATTTTTGAAGATATCTCCATGTGAAAGAAGATTGGTGACCCTATTTAAAGTTCGAAGGAACAAAGATGATACAATTTCAGAAAAGTTAGAGAAATGGGAAGAAACCCCCACCTACCATTCAAAAACTTCTTGTAATGGATGATAATATACTTCATGACTTTTGGGATCACTACAAAGAGAGCATTACTGAAGCTGTAGAACAAGATTAAGTATATAGGATGATTCTAAATCTACACTCTTATTCAAGAGTCTTTATAATAGGTTTTACAAGCTAAAAGAGCTTAAAGAAAGAATGGGATTGTTGCAAGAACTCACAAAGAAAGTAATACAACTCAAAGAAGAATTATGAGTTGATTATGATGATACTTTAGGTATCTCTGATACTCCCTATTCTTATATTTTTTAGTTTTTGATAAATAAGATGCCAAAGAAAGGATAATTAAACCTCATGAATATTCAATATCATTGGAGGAAAATTATCATAAGAAAGAAAGTATTGAGAGAGTTGCATCTATGCATATGCCAAGTCCAACAAAAAATGAAGATAATAATGAATTGTTGAGGCTCTTTTCTTCTCTAGAGTTAATTTTTTTTAATTTTAAAACTATTAAAAATTAGCTTGATTATAAAATAATTTTTAGATTGAAATGCAACAAGAGTATATAACTTTTTAGTTTCATTAGAAGGAATCACTACAACCAAAGTTAGTGATACATTTGTTTTTGAATCATTTTTATTTGAAGATGCAATAATACCATTTGAAAATGGTTCATGAAATTAAGCTTGTGTTAAAAGTGAAATAAACATATGCTTTGTTGATGATTTTTCAAAATCTAAAATTGTGAAAGAGAAATACATTTTAAAGGTTAATGAAAAGCAAAAGAATAGTCAAGTTGATGAAGGATGGTAGCATCAAGAAATTTTTATCCCAAAATGGTATTTAAAAACTTTAGGTGATGACTCTCTTCATGAAGAACATGGTGTGATTCCTCCCTTATCATTTTTTGAAGCAGGATACTCTTCTGTCAAAATACAAGTATTAATCCACTTCATTCTTTAGTTTTCAATAAATAATTTTCTTATTTTATTGCAATAAAGAGAGGTGAGTCATTTTTAGTAAAATAAGATCATATGTTAGATGAAACTATTATTTGTCCTAAGATGAATAAAGAATTAAATAAGGATATTAAGGAATCTTATAGATATGATGACTTTCACAGTGGAAATTTTGGGAACAATGCAACCCATTCTTTAGATAACTCTAATTTTTTTTTCTTTCACTTAGAAAATGAGACACCATTTTGTAGTCTATTGCTTAGTTCCCAAATCACTAATTTGGATCTTGTGAATAGCAACAATCATAAAGAAAAAGAAATGATAAGTATTGGTTCACCCAAAATGGCTCAAGAAAGCATAATAAAGACAATATAGGGTAACAATCATGTGATTCAAGAAGAGTTAGAAAATTTTGATGAAAAGTGGTTGTTTGATACACATTTGAGTATGCCATTTTATTTCTTGAACTTTAGATTTACATTCATATTGTTGGGTTTCCAAACGCTTCATGAGTTCAAACCTTTGTTTCACATTGGCATATATTTCACCCAACCAATTAATGGATTTGCATAACCTTTGGGAAAGTTGGGTGTGTTGTACCTAGTCTGGGTACATAGGTGTCTTAGGTCACTGCTTATTTTCTAGTTGTGTGTGGGTTTAGTCTTATTTTTGGTTTTCCTCTCATCTCTTTTATTCTTGTGAGTTTGTTTCCCAATGAATGAAGGAATAGTCAATACTAGAGATGGTGGAGTTCTCTACATCTTATCAAAAAATGTAGCCCCCAATTAGAGCCATTATTATGCCCCAAATTTTGACCATGAAAATTCTAAAATTTTCCCATATCAAACACCATTTAAAATAATATTGGGTATGCAAGTATGTTCTCTTTTACTTGTGGGTAATTCATGAGTATAGTTTCACTTTCCCAATAGTGTTGCTTCACAATTGGATACCAAAATTATGTAGATTATGAAAAAAATGCCTCTCCTTTAAAACCAACTAATTCAAATGAATAGAATAGTAGAGGAACAAAATAACAACAATAAAATCAATGATAAAATAAAATATTTACTGTCCTCTTAAAACCTCTCAACATACATCAAAGAATTATTGTTTATTTAATGATTTTCAGAACCATAATATAGTCTTCTTTGTTTCAAAATAGAGTTTTCTCTTATTGTAGCATAAGAAAATGAAAATATAGAGAGGATAATATATATAGAGTTTTAGAAGTAGCCTCCAAAATAGTATGTTTCCCACAAAAAAGAACTTTGCTTAAATAAAATCTCCTAAAATAAGCATGAAACACATGCTTTATTCAATGAAAGTAGAAAAACTAAGCTTTAAAAGAAAACTACTTTAAAACTAAACAAATAGCTAAAAATAGTAGATGTTTTTCCACACATAGCATATTTTGTCATGTCAGAAAATAGGATTCGCCAGCATCAATTATCTTCATACTCCCCCTTGATGCTGAGAGGGCTCACAATCTAATCCTGTAGTGACAAAAAATGAAGTTTTGCAACTACTTTGGTGAAGATATTTGCTAACTAATCCTGAGTGCTGATGTGTTTCAATTCGACTTCCTTCTTCTATACTAAATCATGGATGAAGTGATACTTCAAATCAAAATTATTTGTTCTATTGAGATGGACATGATTCTTTGCTAACTTGATGGCACTTGCATTGTCACAATAAATCACCGTAGGCTGAATCTTCTCACCAATTTCTTCTAAAATTTTTCTAAGCCAAAGAGCTTGTGTACCTGTTGAAGTGACTGCAACATACTCTGCTTCTGTGGATGAGAGAGCAACCATGCTTTGTTCTTTGGAACTCCATGTAATCAAACTAGAACCAAAAGAGAAACAATTTCTAGATGTAGACTTACGATCATCCATACTACCTCCCCAATATGAATCACTAAAGCCAACAAGATTGAATCTTTTACAAGAGTAGTAATGAATTAAAAAATATAGAGTGCCTTTCACATACCTCAAAATTCTTTTACTTGCCTTCATGTGTAATTCTAATGGATTTGTCATATACCTTGAAACAAGTGAAACTAAATATGCAATATCAGGCCTTCTATGGGTTAGAAACTGTGTTGTAGAAAAATGGCCCATTGTCATTTTCATAGCCTTTTAGGTCTTGTTTCATGGTGTTGGAACTATGTTGCTCTTATTTTATGTTGTAACATGGCTTGAACATGCTTATTTAGGTACTAAAATCAAAGAATGACGTCTTGTGAAAGTGTTGTGAAGTGTTGTAAGACATTTCTACATTCTTCTAGACTCTATTTAATTTAATTCACCTAAAAATCACCTTTTGACTCATCAAAAAGTCCTATTTTGAAGTGTTGTAAAGTCTTGTAACAAGCTTTTACGCTCTTCTAGGAATATTTTCACTATTTACACCCTTCTTGTGCTTTATTTGGTCTCTTTATGCCCTCATAAGTTGTAATTAAGTGTATTTTTGAATTTTATCCCAAAAAATAACATTAAATACAACATTTTTTTCCAACACATGTTTTTAGGTCCTAAGCTAGACCTATTCGCCATGGGTGGCGAATGAGTCCCCCTTGGCCCCAAATTCAAAATATTTCAAATTTCCTTTTGGGATTTTATTCAAAAACACTTGATGTCAGCCTGTGATGATGTATCAACAGATAATAAGGAACAAAAATTGTATAAATAAGTTTTTTTCATCTCATTTTACATCTCCTATAATCCTCCAACATTCACATGTCATATTCAAGCAATCTCAAGCATTCAAGAATTTTACATCAACAATTCAAGCACTTTGAAACAGCCATTGACATTACTTCAGACTTGCATTATCAAGGGTTAGGTAAGTTGATACCAGTTGCATGTTATTATTTTATATTTCTCTTTCATTTCATTATCTTTTCAAGGGTTTAATTACCAAAAGTGGGGTTTGACCAAGGAAAACCCCTATTCACTAACCCTTAATCATTTTTCCCCTATTGCATGTTTTATTTGTAGCTCTTTGTATGCAGATTTGACAGGTTATTAGGTGTTGAAGATTGATTTCCAAGTCAACTAGGTGCTTCAAATCAGCTTGAGTCAAATTCAAGCTTGGAGAGAGTTATTTTTCTATTTTCTACATAACAGACTTCGACAACCCGACAAGCAGACATTTCTAGATTTGGTGTTGCAGAGTTGTCTCCTGATTTCTCAAAAAATTGGGAGAGGATTGATTTGCTACCTATGGTGAATGAGTCCCACCTTAGGATAGAAAAATATGATTTTTTTTTAGATTCTGGATCCTGACAGATAGAAACTAGCTCTTGATAGTTTTTCACTAGGAGGAGGACTAATTCACCACCCTGGGCGAATGAGTCCCACTGTGAAAATTTAGTAATTTCCATCATAATCCAAAACACTCTAGAATCATCACAATTCATCCAAGTGCACTCATATTCATCCCTGTACTTTCTATTTTTCATTATTTCTTCATTTACATAGTTTTTTGCATATCATAATGTGTTATCAAACATAGTTGTAATTTCACTTTTGCATTCATTCTCAGTCATTTAGATTAGTCAATTGCATTTATTTAAGTTCATTTACAATCAAAAACATTACATACATTCTAATTTGAGTGATACATTAGCATTTTTGGCCCTATCTCTCTCCTTTTAGGTGGAAAACACTAAAAGTGCAAGAGTAGTCCATAGGGTCCCAAAAATGTATGTTTCATTTTAGTGAACCCGAATTTTGAACACTTTGGATTTCTAATAGCATTCACATATTGCATATTAAGTTTCTATTTGCATTAGCGTTCAATTAGGACATTGATTTGTTATTGCATTCTAGGACTTTTCATTTTGCATTAGTGAAAACTTCATTTAGATTTCATTTTTACATTACATATCATTGAAAAAGTCAAAATCTACATTTTGCATTTTTCATTTCATTCTATAAAGCATTTAAATCATCTTTAAGTTTCTGGAAAACACTAAAAAATTTCATACTATGACTCATTCACCACCTAGGGCGAATCAATCCCTCTACACTTTTTAGACAACATTTTTGACATTTTTTTGAAATTTGTTTGCATTTCTATTTCCTATAGTTGGATCTCTATTACATTTAGCAGTATATCTATTATTTTCATTTTAGAGCTCTTAGATTAGCTTGCATTTTCATTCACCCCTCCTTTGTGGTACTTGCATGAGTGTTTGGTGCCTCGTTGATAATACTTTAGTGAGATGAAGTTCTAGAATCATGGCATCCCACGATAGCACTTTCATTGTGGACCTTGGGATCTCACAAGCTCCTACTCCTAGTATGGATAATGGTGCATTAGGCCTTGACAATACCACTTCTAGATGCCTTCACCTTTCTATCAAATGAATGTTGACAACCCAAAAAATTCCCTCACACAAGAAAAGGTCATTAATATTCATGAGGACTTTGCACATTTACAACAAGACTTGTCACTTGAAAACATTTCCACAACTGCCATCCACCATTGAAAATTTTCATTGTTTGAGTGAAAGTGATGATGGCTTGCAAGTGATGAAGAAAATTGTTGAGATATACAATAAACATGCCTCTTCAAATACCCAATCAACAAACATTCCTGTAAACCAAGGAGGACCTCAAGTTCCTACTCCTTCAACCATAGCATCCATACCAACTTATACCAATCCATAAATCGATACAACTATGCCTCAGGCTACTTCTTTCTTGATTTCCACTAGCATTCCTACTTCTTTTGTGGCATCGCAAGTCGCTTCCACCACTTTCACACCCCTTAGCATTCCTTTCACTTCCCCTAACATCACTTACACTCCATCACCATTTACCCTTCCACCTCAACCCACGTACCCTAATCCCCTTCTTACACAACTCCTTACCACTGTTTCATCTATGCAACATCAACTTTCCACCATTAGTCAAGGTCAACCTGCTCTAACCACATATCATGTCCGTAGCAGCCCCTTATCCTTAGAAATATTACGTACCTTGATGCCACAAGGGATAGAAATGCCTCAGTTTGAGAAATACAGAGGAAAAAGGATATCCTATCAACCATGTTAATGCTTATACAGTTTTGTGTAGTGACTTTGTCCTTGATGAAAAAAATTTCGTAAAACTTTTTCCAAGGACCTTCAAAGATACTACATTAGAATGCTTTTCCAACTTGCCCAATCATTCCATCCATTCATTCATTGAAATTTTGGATGCTTTCATTAGTAATTTAGAAGTTCATATGACACCTAAAAATAAAATGGCAAACCTTATGAGATGTAGACAAAATATAGATGAAAAAGTGATAGATTCCATCTCACATTACCTATCCTTATATGCTCACATTGATGTTAGGATTCTAGATTCACATCTACAAAAGATTTTTATCGAAAAATTGCAAACCAACCTTTAGGATAAACTCACCATGATGAAATTCCCTTCATTCATGCATTTATGTACAACCTTACGTGACTATCAAAATTTGGTTTCAAGTTGTGATTCAAAATCCACTTCTTGCCAAGTTGAAAAACCTGAAGACACAAATCAAAACCAAAATAAAACACAAAACTTCCACAAACTTAATAGAGGCTTTTTATAGTTTAATCTGCCTCCTCAACCACAATTGACACCAACCCAAAATGTTCAAAATTCAATGGCTGCTATTAAGGTAGCCATGCCTTATCATTATGGGGATTTTAAGAGACAATTCACTCCTTTACGTGATACTCTCCATAATACAATGAACCAGTTAATTCAAAAACACATGCTCACTTTTCCACCTATTAGACCACCTGATCCAAACCGATCGCTACCACCCAATTTCAAGCCTAACGCTTATTATCACTTTCATCACCAGAATGGGCATGACACTACACATTGTAAGCGTCTAAAAATTTTAGTTCAAGACCTCATTGAGTTAGGCCATTTGTCCATTGAGGGTGTTAATTATCAAAGCAATAAGTCTGTTGCACCCCCTAACTAGAATTTACAAATTTTCACCAACCCCATGCCTAAACATACTACCTCATTTGTCAAGGATAGTGAACTATCAACCACTGATGTAATGACTATTGATACTAATAGTGAAAAACATCATACAACTCCTATTGTTACCCAAGTTATTCCTATGGATAACTTTGTCGCTACAATAGATGTTATCCCTCGTAAGGACCGAACCACTAAATCGCTTGATATTAATTTTTCTGCTAAAGACATACTACAAAATCTTCCTGATGGTCATCTCTACATAGCTAGTAGAATCTATAATAAGCCCACTAATGGGATATTAATTGATTCCACTTGTGGTGAGAATGTGATCATTAAAGAGTTTTTGGTATTACATGAGCTATATCAAGATGAATATAATAAACCAACTACATGAATCAAAACACATATTGGCTTTTCCTTCCCTACGATTGGATCGATCGTGCTACCCTTACAAATAGGACCTAAAGCTTTGGAGGTAATATTTTCAATTATTCTACAATCTGACCAATTTCATTTGCGGCTAGGCCTCCCTTGGCTTTGCTTATTGAAAGTGGTCCCATCAGTTGTTCATAAGTGTTTGAAGTTTCCACATGACAATGAGATAGTCACCATACACCATAGTGGATTTAATCCTTTATCTTCCAAAGGTAACTTCTCATTAGAAGCCTTTTGGCCTGTACCTATGGAACCTACTACCCCTTGCAAGGACTTATTTTTCATAGCTTATGAAAAGTTTAAAGCCAAAAAGATAGCTGAATTATCTCTTCGTAACTCATCCCCATCCACTTCCGCACCTCCTATAATAGACGAAACCATGCTTCAACCTAGGTATAACATTGAGACACCCCTCGACAGTTCCCTATCATTATTTAAACAACCAAGGGAACATGAAACAAACCCTGCTCAACCTCCTCACCTTAAACAAGTGTATAAAGCCAAAGAGAAAGTGGAACTTGATCCATCCTCTTTGGTTTCTTCTATTCTTCCCCCTTCAAAAGTAGAAGAACCTATGATGACTCAATCCACTCTTACACCTCCACAACACCAAAATAGAATTAAACGGAACCACAATGCTAGGGAACGTAGGCGTCGTCATCGTCTCCTTGCTCGTCAATCTTGCATAGAAGAAGATAAAGAAAATCAACCTTTACCTTCGATAGAAGTAATAGATGACCACCCTCCTTCTCCTGACCTACCACAAGATAGTCCTATGCAACAATCACAACAACTTGAGCTAATCCAACAACCTCCACTTTTGATACATCCATCTTTAGAAATCATGCTTCATCCTCCTATTGTCATTAATCTTGATGATGATGATGCAAAGATTAACTAAATAGATGAATAATTGCATAATAATTTAAATTATTTATTTTCATCCACTATGAGCTTAAATGATACATCCTTTGCACCAAGTGAAGAACCTAGTACGACCCCTGGTTCGACACTTGCAATTATTCCTTTGGATAGTCAACCACCCTCGCATTACATTGAACATGATTGGGAGGAATATGACTTGTAAGAAGGTTGACTTGCATTCTCCTAACTAGCATTTTTTACTTTTCTCTTTTTATTTTCCTTTACATGTGTGTATCATGTTCCCTTGTATCGTATGTTTAATGTTCTCTCTCTTTGTACACTTTTTCGATTTGTACCTCTATTCTTCTATTCGTTGTGCATTATCTTATTTGTTTTGTGTTCTCCTTTTGGGGATGACATAAAGCGTAGAGATGCCCTATGTCTCTTCCATGTTGACCCAAAAGGTCCTTGTCTTTTTCTCTTTTTGTTTTTTGTTCTTTTGGGGATGATGCAAAGCGTAGAGACAGCCCATGTCTCTTCCATGTTGACCCAAAAGGTATTTGTCTTTTTCACTTTTGTTTTGTGGTATCCTTTTGGGGATGGCACAAAGTGTAGAGATGCCCCATGTCTCTTCCATGTTGACCCACAAGGTCTAGATGTATTTTTCGCTTTTCTCTTTTTTGTTTTTCTTTTGGGGACGATGCAAAGCATCAAGACTGTAATGTATCTGCCATGTTGACTCAAAATGAACTTTATTTTTCCTTCATTTCCACTCTCTTTGTGTCATTCTTCTAGTTTTATGTGCTTTGGGGAATCATGAGAATTATGAGTTCTTTCATAATTACATTGCAGCAATGAATATACTGACCCCAAATCCATAGATCCCTTATGTGTTTGGTGTGCTTTCTTTTCTAGGGGGAAACCTCCTTTTCTTTTGTTTTTCATGTTTCTCGACATGACGCGGCCTAACTTTGAAACATATGACTTGGTATAGGGCTTTCGAAATTGGCTCTCATGTCTTGTTTTGTTTTTGCATTTTCTTTTCTTCTCTACTTTAAAGTAATTGCTCATAGAATGATGTGTAGTAATTCCCTTAAAGTGGGGGGCATACATTACCATAATTCATTTTTATTCTTGGTTCCTAGTGTACCCTTGTCAGTTATATGATATGTTTTTCACTTTGTGGATGACATTGGGTGTGATTTCCTTCATAAGTGTGATCTTTCTCAGCATATTACATTCCTCTTAGTGGCCTAATACGACACACTGCATCCCCTAAGTTGTGAATATACTATTATTTGATTGGTCCTCTCTTGGAGACATTAGATACAATGTTCCCTAAGTGACTGACCTTGCATAAACTAAAAAAGACTCCTTCAAACATCTTTTTACATTTTATATTTTTGAATTTTTACATTTTTGCATTCTTGCATTTTTGCCACCTTGCATAATGCAACTTGCATGACTTTGGTACCTTATCTTGTTGTTCATTTGTGGAACCTTGTTAAAGTTATCAATGGGTATAACTTTGACATGGTTGAGCGAGAAGCCCACCTAATGACATGACTTTTCCCCATAGCCACCTTTGTGTTTGTAAGTGCATACCAACTAGCATATGTATCTTACCTTTTTGGACTTTCTCACCCCACAAACAACTAGTTTTGTGGCCCCAAAGTGAGTATATAGTTGGGATTTCTCACCCTGTAGAAAGCTTAAATTTTTGTGGCCCTAGAGTGAGTACACATTATCTTTTTAAAACAATCAACCTAGATCTCTTTACACAACTAGTTGGATTGGCAATCAAAGCTTTATCCAATTCATTTCAACACTGTGTGTTCATTTGTTCTTATGCTTAGTTTTCCATGGGATATTCATCCTAGGGGCTTGATCATTCCTCTTGATCATTGTCATTTCATCTTGCTAATGTAAGTGCATTTGAACCCTCCTCTCAATGTTCATGGCTACTTTACTGTGAGTTTGAAATAGGTTCATCCTCTCACTAAAGTGGGGGGTAAATGTGTTGTAGAAAAATGGATCCTTGTCATTTTCATGGCCTTTTAGGTCTTGTTTCATGGTGTTGGAACTATGTTGCTCTAATTTTATGTTGTAACATGGCTTGAACATGCTTATTTAGGTACTAAAACTCAAAGAACAACCACTTGTGAAGGTGTTGTGAAGTGTTGTATGACATTTCTACATTCTTCTAGACTCTATTTAATGCAATTCACCTAAAAATCACCTTTTCACTCATCATCAAGTTCTATTTTGAAGTGTTGTAAAGTCTTGTAACAAGCTTTCACGCTCTTCTAGGCATATTTTCACTATTTACACCCTTCTCATACTTTATTGTCTCTTTATGCCCTCTTAAGTTGTTTTTAAGTGTAGTTTTGAATGTTATCGCTACAAATAACATTAAATACAACATTTTTCTGGCACATTTTTTTAGGTCCTAAGTGGGACCCATTCACCATGGGTGGTGAATGAGTTCCCCTTGGCCCCAAACTCAAAATATTTCAAATTTCCTTTCAGGATTTTATTCAAAAAAACTTGATGTTGGCTTGTGATAAGGTAGGAATGGATACTAAGGCATAAGAATTGTATAAATAAGTGTTTTTCATCTCATTTTACATCTACAATCCTCCAACATTCACATATCATATTCAAGCAATATCAAGCATTCAAACATTTTACATCAACAATTCAAGCACTATTCAAGCACTTTGAAGCAGCCATTGACATTACTTCACACTTTCATTATCAAGAGTTAGGTAAGTTGATAGCACTTGAATGTTATTGGTTTATCTTTCTCTTTCATTTCATTATATTTTCAAGGGTTTAATTACCAAAAGTGGGGTTTGACCAAGGAAACCCCTATTCACTAACCCTCAATCATTTTTCTCCTATTGCATGTTTGTTTATAGTTCTTTGTATGTAGATTTGGTAGATTGTTAGGTGTTGAAGATTTATTTTGAAGTCAATTAGGTTCTCCAAGTCAACTTGAGTCAAATTTAGGCTTGGAGAGAGTTATTTGTCCATTTTCTGCAAAATGACTTCAACAACTTTCAACAAGCAGACATTTCCAAATCTGGTGTTGCAGAGTTGTCTCTTGATTTTTTAGAAATTCAAGAGAGGACTAATTTTCCACCTGTGGCGAATGAGTCCCACATTAGGACTAAAAATCTGAGTTTTGTTAGATTCTAGATGTTGACAGATAAAAACCAACTCCTGAAAATTTTTCACCAGGACTAATTCACCACCTTGGGTGAATGAGTCCCACTGTGAAAATTCAGTAATCTACATCAACATCCAAAAAAATTTAGGATCATCGCAATTCATCCAGGTGCACTCAAATTTATCCTTGTACTTTTTGTTTTGCATTATTTCTTCATTTACATAGTTGTTTACATATCACAATGTGTTTTCAAACATAGTTGTAATTGCACTTTTGTATTCATTTTTTGGTCATTCAAACTAGTCAATTGTATTTAGTTAAGTTCATTTACATTCAATAACATTGCATACATTCTTATTTGAGTGATACATTATCATTTTTGGCCCTATCTCTCTCCTTTTAGGTGAAAACCCCTAGAAGTGCAAGAGTAGACCATAGGTCCCAAAAATCTATGTTTCAAAAACATCAAACTCTCAATTATACTTCTATAAGTTGTCTCATAAACTAATTTACCACCATCATTCCTACTCAACAAAACTCCATGAGCACTTGGAGTGGAGTATGGTTTACAATCAACCATGTCAAACTTCTTCAACATATATTTTGCATTATTGGTTTGAAAAATGAAAATTTCACTCTTACATTGATAAACCTCCATTCCTAGAAAATATTTCATGATACGAAGATCTTTCATCTCAAATTCTTCTATCATAGAAATTTTGAACTCATCTTTCATCTTAGAACTACTACCCATATACAATAAATCATCAACATATAAACTTATAATAAGAATATCATTACCTTCTTGTTTGTAGTAAAGGGTAGGTTCACTCTTACTTGAAAGTATCCATCAATCCTTGCATACCATGCTCTTGGTGCTTGCTTGAGGCCATACAAAGACTTCTTCAATTTGTAGACATGATTCTCTTTTTCTTCCACTTGAAAACCTTGTGGCTGTTCCACATATACTTCCTCTTCTAAGTACCCATTCAAGAAGGAATTTTTCACATCCATATGATGTATGCTCCAATTCTTTTGAGATACTAATGAAATCAACATTCTGATAGTATCTTTTCCTAGAACTAGTGTAAATGTTTGTAGTAAAGGGTAGGTTCACTCTTCTTGAAAGTATCCATCAATCCTTGCATACCATGCTCTTGGTGCTTGCTTGAGGCCATACAAAGCCTTCTTCAATTTGTAGACATGATTCTCTTTTTCTTCCACTTGAAAACCTTGTGGCTGTTCCACATATACTTCCTCTTCGAAGTACCCATTCAAGAAGGAATTTTTCACATCCATATGATGTATGCTCCAATTCTTTTGAGATACTAATGAAATCAACATTTTGATGGTATCTTTTCCTAGAACTAGTGTAAATGTCTCTTCATAATCAATCCCATACCTCTATGTGAAACTTTTAACAACTAATCTTTCCTTATGCCTTTCAATACTTCCATCACTATTATGCTTAGTCTTGTAGATCCATTTGGTGCCAGTCTTCTTCTTGTCATGTGGAAGCTTTGTAAACTCCCAAGTATCATTCCTATGAATGGAATCCATCTCTTATTTCATTGCTTGCATCCAAACCTCATTAGTACACGCTTCTTCAAAACATGATGGTTCAAAATCAGCCTTGGTAAATAAAACAAAATTAACTATCTCACCTATTGGATTTTCTTCATGTGCTTGATTGGCACTCCTTTGATAAATATCACTCAAACTTCTTACCTTCCTTCTAGAACTTGGAGTTGAAGCATGACTTGAAGAATTAGATGAGGGGCTACTTGGTGGTTTTAGAGCACTTGGAACAATGTCATTAGTGGGCTGCTCATGATCAATAACATCATTCAAAATAGATTTTGACTTCTCCATATGGCCTTTTTGATGACCATAAACTCCCCCTTCATCAAAAATCACATCTCTTGAAACAATAAGCTTATTAGTGAGAGGATTATATAACCTATAATCTTTGCTTTCCTCGCTATACCCAACAAAAATACATGACTCACTTTTTGCATCTAATTTTTGTCTATTCTGATCAGGTACATGAACATATGCTAAACAACCAAAGACTTTGAAATGATTAACATTAGGCCTTTCCTGATACCATGCTTCATAAGGAGTCATCTTCTCAAGTGCACTGGTGGGACTTTGATTGAGAATGTACACTTTTGTAGCAACTGCATCTCCCCAATAAGAGTTACTCAATCTCTTGGTTTGTAACATGCTCCTACCATTTCTACCATAGTGTAGTTTTTCCTTTCAGCTACCCCATTTTTTGAGGTGTGTATGCAGTGGTGAGTTGCCTCTTGATGTCATTCATATCACAATAATCTTTAAATGCTCTTGAACCAAATTCACCTCCATAATCAGTCCTTAAGCATTTGATTTTGCACCCTTTCTCGTTTTTCACAAGTGCTTTAAACCTCTTAAATGTATCAAGGGCTTCATCCTTAGCCTTCAAAAAATACACCCAACATTTTCGTGAGTAATCATCAATAAAAGTGATAAAATATGATGACTTACCCAAACTTTTTGTTTGCATAGGACCACAAATATCAAAATGAACTAGTTGAACTGGGTGATGGGCCCTCCATGCATTTCCCTTTGAAAATATTTACCTTGCATGCTTTCCTTTAGCACATCCTTCACAAACCTACTTGTGCTCTTCAACCTTATGAAAACTAGAAAGTAATGCTTGTGATGTCTGTAGCTTCAAATTGTGAAAATTAAATGCCCATACCTAAGATGCCACAAACAATTTTTATCCTCATATGCCATATTGGCAAGGCTGCTGGTATGTTCACCAAATCTCAATGGGAACATCCTATTTTTTGTCATAAGCACAACTGTGACTACTCTATTGCCCCAACTCTTATCATAAATTGTACAGTTCTTATTTTCAAAGACAACTCTATAGTTTTTCTCACACAATTGTCCAACACTTAACAAATTATGTTTTAACTCAGGAGTGTAATAAATATTTTTAACACTCTTCATACCTTCTTTTGTGTTCCTCCATAGCTCTTTTTGCAGCAACCTCCATTGATTTATCATCACCAAGTTGAATCTTGGATTTGAAACTTTCATCCTTTTTTGAAAACAACTTCACATTTTCTAACATATGGTTAGAGCATCCAAAATCTAGGTACCAAGCATCTTTACTAGTATTTTCTCCTTTAGCATAAGATAAAAATAAATGATCTGGAGTATTTTCATCACCTTCTTGAGCATAATTAAAACTTTTACCTTCTTTTAATCTACGTTCTATTTCAAAATGACCATACCTATTACAATGGTAACATTGAACATTCCTTTTATCAAATCTATCTCTACCTCTTCCTCTAGAGCCACCTCTTCCTCTTGAGCCACCTCTGCCTCTACCTCTTGAATTATTCTGATTTTGACCTTTACCTTGGCCTTGATTTCTTTTGCTATTATTGCTGCCATCTTCATTCTTTGTGATTTGTACTTTAGATGAAAGAGCTTTCTCAACAATTTCTCCAAAAGAATCTTTTAGTCTTTGTTCATGTGATATAAAACATCCAACGAGGTGATCGAACTAAAGGGTTGTCAAATCCTTGCTTTCTTCTATGATGATGGCAACATGATTCCATCTTGGTGTGAGAGTCCTCAACACCTTTTTTATCATGATCTCATTGATCACAGTTTCTCTAAGTGTAGCCATCTTATTGACCACATCTTTTACTCTGACACAATATTTACTCACACTTTCAGCTTCTTGCATCTTTAAATTTTCAAACTCTCTCTTCAATGTCTGCAACTTGACAACTTTGACTTGATCACTACCTTGGTAAGCTTATTTTAGAGTCTTCTAGCCATCCACAATTGTTGTTGCCCCTGCAATTCTCAAAAATAGACTCTTATCTAGAGCTATTTGAATATGAAACAAGGCTTGAAAATTCTTCTTCTTAGCCTCCTTTCTAGCTATTCTTTCATTTGTTGTGAAGGCATTCCATTCAGCTGACTCTACATAACCTGATACAACAATCTCCCACAAATCTTTTCCTATCAAAAAAGTCATCATTTTAATGCTTCAATAATCATCCTCATTTCCATCAAATTTTGGAATGGGCAAGGTGTTAGAATTCGACATGATAATTTTTGGCAAAATTCCAACTACAAAATCTTAAACCCAAAATAAATTACTTGCTTTAAATTATGAAAAACAAGCCTGTCCTCTAAAACCAACTGATTCAAATGAAGAGAACGGCTGAGAAAATAAAATAATAGCAATAAAAACAATGATAAAATGAAACATTTACTGTCCTCTTAAAACCTCTCAACATACATCAAAGAATTATTGTTTATTCAATGATTTTCAGAACTATAATAGTCTGCTCTATTTCAAAACAGAGTTTTCTATTATTACAGCATGAGAAAACGAAAATACAGAGAGGATAATATATATAGAGTTTTAGATGTAGCCTCCAAAAACAGTATGCTGCCCACAAAAAAGAAAGCTTAAATCAAATATTCTAAACTAAGTATAAAGCGCATGCTTTATTCAATGAAAGCGGAAAAACTAAGCTTTAAAAGAAAACTACTTTAAAACTAAACAGCTAGCTAAAAATAGCAGATGTTTTGCCACGCATAACAGATTTTGTCATGCTGGAAAAACAAGATTCGCCAGCATCAATTATCTTCAAATTATCGTTAGACAGTCTGATTGTGTAATGGTTACATTATAGAGTGGAGACAATAACGTCTTGTAGTTAGTACTTTAATAGAATAAAAATGCGGGAACGTCAGGAGAATTGATCGATTTATAATCCACACCATTGGTTTCCAATAACAAGGCCTCCATCGTGCAAAAGACGAGTAATATGAGCTTGAAGTCTTAAATGGTGTGTGAAAAAGTTACTTTAACAATAAAATAAAAGGTTGTCTTAAATATATGGCAAAGAATATTGAGGTTCTAGAAACCTCCTTTTTTTCCCAAGCATTTTAAAAAGTAGAAAGCGTTGAAGGTGTTATCGGCATTTTGGAATGGTTTTTAAACTAGCTTCGGTTACTGACACTGCTTTTATAACAAGAGAAAGAAGGCAGAGAAATAATAGAATATTAGCGGTATATACAACAAGTTTTGAAACCAATATTGAAACCCGATATGAATCTAAAAGCTCCATCTTTGGCCAGTGGTATGCAGAGAGTTTCCATAGCTAATGCTCAAAAGGAAGTAGCTACACTGCTCAACACAAGCTGATCACTCGCATGTAGCGAGATTATGGGGAAGAATGTGAACATCATGTTTATATCCTCACAAACAGTGTTATCAAGCATATGTCAAACTTTCAAGTAAGGAATACCATATGGTATTGCACAGAGATGACCCAATGCTGCAATATGACTCAAAGGTTGCCAAAGGAATGAACTAGCTGCTAGAGAGGGAAATGAAAGCCATCAAAATGATGGAGTCATGGTAGTGAATGGCCAAAACTGTGAACACATGCTTAATGTAATAGATTTTCTACTCGAAAACTTGTTCTTTGTGAAGGGATGCTAGCAAAATAAAGAACATGGAACTTTAAAAGAATTTGCACAGGTTGAAATTTTAAGAACGAAAGCCAGAGACTGCAACTTCATTGTAGACATATATAAACTAGAAATGGGCGGGATGTTTGAACAAAATGCTGAGTGAAACTAGAAACAAGAATACTAATCTCAATCCTATTTAAACAAATCGTTGTAATTAAAATCTTTTGGTGTCGCAAATGCTCGTCCAAGTGAAGAATTTGAAGATAATCGCCAGTCTTAATAAGTCAAAATATGCGAGTGAGGCCATAGAACGTGTGATTTAGTAGTGGAAATAGTTTATGATTCCAGTAATTAAGTGTAACACATGTTTCCAAAGATTTATGGACATCATTTCCTAGTTATTCTTTATAAGTTGTGGAGATGTATTCGTTATCAATACCGTGATGTGATGAAGTGGCCTTGATTAAAGTGATGTCCAAGTTAGCAAAAGGGACAAGATAGTGAATAAAGAAATTTCTTTAAAACTACCATGTAGCTCTTTCAGTTATATAATCATATTTGCTTCTAATTACATAAAGGAAGTTTATTTTGTAATGTGGATGAAAAAGAAGCGGTTACACAACTGAAATTGCTCATTGGGGGGAAATTATAAGTATGTAATCTGAAGCCAAAAAAAAAAGGATCTTTTTGTTGTTCAACCAAGAGTCTTTATCAGGGTTGTGACTAGCATAGTGATTAGATGTTCGATTTATCAGTCCGTTCAGGAGATTGGGATGGGGAATAATAAAGTTTGCATTTATGATTATTTGTTGTAGATGTTCATTGTGTATATGCAATTATTTTTTAAATGAAATATTAATGTTTATGAATGAGTCTATGAGATTTGATAAGCATTTGAATGTTCCTTTCTTATGAGAAAATGCCATTTTTTTATATTTTGTTTATCTATAGTAAGTGTTGGAATTGTATTAAGTCGAGTCAACAAGCTTCTGCTAGTTTGATCTATGAGTCATGGTGTTGGTATTTTGCCAGTTTCATTTTAGCATTAGTTAATAGTTTTAAATCCATTTCAATCACATCTATTTCATGGCTATGAGTAGATGTTAGTTGGCCTTTCTTGCTTTTTGGTTAAAAGCATACTTTTGGGACAATTTTTGCAACTTTAACAAGTTCTCCAATTTTATTCTTCAAGAGATCTCCAAGATTTCTTCCACCTAAATGTATAAACACAAATCAAATGGGATTTTTTTTTTTTCTGTTAGTGCATAGGGGTTTGTCTTAGTCAAACCTCATTTTGGTAATTAAACCTTGAAATCAAATGAAATAGCATGAAATGAATGATGAATGGATAAATCTATATCACAACTCACCAAACCCTTAAATGAACCTTGAAATGTAGATCTAAAACTTGCATGAAATGGATTCAATGGATGTAGCTCTTGATCTTGAATCTTAATTTTAAACAATTCCTTGAATGCTTGAGTGGATCATGAAACCTACATCATCATATTAGCTCCAAAAATATGCATGATGCAAGAAAACTTTGACATGAAGATTGGATCTTGATTGTTGCAATAAATCTTCAATAAATTTTTTCTTGAATGCCTTGAATTGCTCTTGAAATTCTCTTGAAATCTTTTAAAATTTCTAGGTTGCTCTCTAGAAATCTTAGATTTCTTAGATGAAACTTAGTGAAATGACCTTATATTTATAGGTATTTAACATTAATTTCCTGAAACTCAAATAACACAAGCCGACATGTGAATATGGATTTGAATATGTTAAAATGCCACGAAAAAAATTATTTAAATTTAGGTCCATGATGTAAGTGAGAACCCATTTTCCCATGGGTGAATGGGTCCTAGGTCACTCACCTAGGAAAAACATTGCTCAATGAGAAGTGTTATGTTTAAGGAATTAATGAATGTTATGTTTCCTCTTCAAAAAATGTGATTAATTAGGCTTGGATTTGAATTAAAGGGGCCAAATAATGAAAATTAAGCTCAATTAATTAAGAGATCCCTAAATAAGTGTGAAAGTGTAAAGGGGTACGTACACTCTACAACATAAAAAATAAGGCACTATTAAGTCCATTTTAATTAATAGGGCTCCAAAATTAATGTGAATTTGTAAAATAAATATTACAACACTAAATTAAGGCATAATTAAGTTCATTTTAATACAAATGCCTAATTAGGTGTGAAAATGTAAAAGGGATAAATTTTTCTACACTATACTACCAAAAACTCCATTGAATTTTTTTTTCATCCTTCTTCAATTTGGGTATACTTAGATGGTCACAAAAACCTTTCAGCAAAAGGACACACACAACTTTGAAAAAAACCTACACATAATAGAATTTAAGTTGAACCTTTATGATTGTTGATTGGGAAAGAAGTTAGGAAACCCCATCAACGTCTGACATGGATTTATAAACCAAATGAAAAGCTAATAAAGACATGGTTTGGGTCATTTTAAAGGTAAGGTATATTTTTTTTTATAAGGATGATTAAAATTGGCAGTAACACGTACTTTGGAAAATGAGCCCTTGATAGTGAGCATTTCTTTTTTTCTGCGTAGTGATCCTAATTGTATTTGATGTTACTATTCATATATATGTGAACTAATATTCACTACAACATGGTTTTTCCTTTCTTAGGGCTTTCCATGAAAATCTGGTGGTCTCTTTTGTATGATTGTGTTTCCATTTTTTTCATATGCTTACATTCTACTAGTGCTTGATGAGGGTTTAAATATTGATAAGGGTTTGAAAGTTAATGAGGGATTGAATGTTTTAATGTACAATTGATTCACCCCCCTCTTAGTTGACCTACACATATAATAAATCATGGCCTCCCAAGAGTTCCCCTCATCATTTAATGACATGTTCTTTGAGGAGGTATTCCATTAAATCTCACAGAGAACTCATTCCCCTCTCCATCATACATCATACATGATCATGATTCAAGTGACAAAGACCCACCGACATCATTAGAGGACTTTTCTCAAGATACCCAAGCTATAGAATTGATGCATAAATAAAATGTGAAGCATCTTAACCAATATATCCTTATTCTAGCAGAAAAGGGTGTCAAATTACCCCATGACTTTGAAACATCCCAAATCATCCAACAACCTTCTCTTACCCCCTCCCTCTATTCATCATAATCCTACATATCATGCATATTTTAATCATCATGATCCTTCATATCATGCATATTTTAATCATCATGATCCTTCATATCATCCATCTTCTTCTAACATCCCCATTTCATCTCAAAACACCAACCCCACATCCCACTTGCATATCAAAATCCCCTCTTATACCCTAAACATCTCATCACACATCTAATAACCTCAAATTTCTACCCCTTCTCCTCATGTCTCAACATCCATCTCATTTAACACATTATATCACCTCCATTAATCCAAACTCATCTCATCTACCCATCAAAACCTCAAAACTTCTAATCTAGTGATCCCACAATAGTGGTTTACAATTTTTGGCCAAATTGGACACTGAAATTATTATTTTTAACTAAATCTTCACATTCGGGCACCTATAGCAGCTAAACCGTGAGGAATTTAAAGATGGTACAAACTAGAGTCTCATCAAATTTTGTCTGCAGATTTTTAAAATATATTTTTCAAAACTTTTGAAATCAAATTTCACTTCTTTTTCCATCTCCCACGAAAACTGGTTTTTTTTAGAAAACAACATTTTTAAAAAGTGACGCACAGCGTATAATGCATAACTTTTTTTCCATGAAGGATAAAATTCCAATTCTTTTGAATTTAGATTTATAACTCTGATATCTAGTGCTTCCACTTGGTTAGATAGTTTTTTATTGGATATTTTTTCCTTAATCAAGTTTCAATGTCAAACTAATTACAATTCAGACACAACGCTGCCGTATAATGCGTAACTTTTTTTGTATATATCAAAATTCAATTTTTTTTTGGTTGGATCAAGGGCTTCAATATCTGGTGCACTCATATTTTTCATTTCTTTTTTAAGATAATCTGCTATTTTTCCACATGTGAAGAACAAAGACATTCATTTTCAATGAAAAACCTATGTTTAATAAAACTAAAAGAACAAATACATAACAAAACCAAAACATATTAAAATTATATTTTTTGGATAGCTCATTCCAAGGAATACCATAATCATTTGAAATAAATTTTTTAAAATGAATTCATTTGATCCCCAAAAAGCTAAATCAAAAGTGATTTTTTATTAGCATTTTGATAGGTGTAAAGGAGACTCTTTTATAGGTATGGTTTAAAACTAGCAAGGTTCTATCCAAGAGGGTTTTGATCTAAGGTGATTTTATCAAACCCTCTTTAATTGGAGTCCTTAAAATGGAACTTTTTAAGGCTTAAATCATTATATTTTCTAAAAATATGTGATTTCAGGAAAAATCATCTCCTCTCAAAAATTGTAAACCACTATTGTGGCAGCACATGAGATTGGACAATCTCATCCTCTTATAAATACCAACACATGTCATCATCAAAACCTCCCATCTCCAACTATTACTTACCTCCCCTCAATTTCATATGTATTTTTTCCCAATGTGTAGAAAATAAAGGGTGTACCCTTAAGGGACTTCAACGAATACATAACAAGAAATATTACACATTCCAAGAATTATGTCCTTATCCTTGGGTATGTGCAAGATCATCATGGAAAAAACAGGCCCTTCAGAGGTGGCGCGTCCCGGAAAAATGGTTTAGGCGACTTGACATAAAAGAATTTGATTCAGACATATACGTATTTCAAAAAATATGTAAGAATAAATTTAGTGAATAGTTTTTCTAAACTATTAGGTTTATTTAAAAGAAATTATTTAGTGAAAATTTCAAATTTCAATCTTGACAGTACTTGATTTGAAATAGAAGTAGGTGTTTGTCTATACCCTATACAATAAAATGATAATATTTTTTTATAATATTTTACACATAAATTAGAGACTCATGTATGGTGTGATGCATATTTTTTTGTAATATTTTTTTCCAAGTAAATAATTAATTGTTTTTGGTACAACTTTAAAAAATATAAAAACTGGTATGTCGAATACCTGCTTGGTCAAAACTTCATAAATTCATTTTTTCTTTTTTTTTAATCCTATAGTATGAAACACATAGAATGTGATGCATGTTTTGGATTCAAAAAAATTGATACTGTTTGAAAGCTATAGGTGTTTTTCAATCAATCTATCAATCAGAACTTTAGTCATAATTTGAATAGAAAATGGATAATAATCACTTATTAAATTCAAAGTAAAGCATAATTTATGTTGGTGGAAAACTGAGAATCTCCTTAAAAACCCTTTTCGTTTCATCAATTTTGGGTAAAAAAAAAGTCGTCAGCCACATACCCATCATATTACCACTTTTTGGCCAATCATGATCCTGCACATACCCCCTTTTAAAATGTCCATCATCATGATCCCCTTTCCCCAAAATTTTGAAATTACTAAATTTAAAAAATACAAAGTAACGGTAAGTCCTAGGGAATATCTAAATGAATTTTAGATTGCATTCCAATAGGTCTCTTATATTGATTCTTACCTCCTAATATCACTCCCTATAATCTTGGGTGAACAATCCCTTGATTGGTTTACTCATCTCTACCATGGGACAATCACATTTTTTTTGAGCTAGCCAATAATTTTTTCACTCATTTTTCATTTATCTATTACAACATAGAACATAGAACATGATATCACCATGGTGGGATTTTACAACACTAATCAAAATAATTGTGAATCCTTTACCTTATTCTTGCAAAGATTGAGACATATTACTATTCACTTTTCATGTCCCATGCCCAAAAAATAACCTGTCATAATCTTTGTTGGGAACCTAAATATTGAGTTGAGCTTCCATCCCATATGTAATATGCTAAATCCTTTAATGATATCATATAAAAAGTAGTGGCTATATAAAAATAACTAATAGACATAAAACTAGTAAAGATATATAAATAAAGAAAGGACAACAATTACCAATCTAGTGACAAATATCACTTTTAGAATAAAAACCAAAATATGGTCAAATATGGTGTGATTGCTTCAAAACATATTCAAAATATTCAAATACCTCCATCATCATAATCTTAAAACAATCTAGCTCCCTAAAAACATTTGGTCATCCCTAAGGGTCAACCAAAAAACAAACTAGATGTGGGTACACTCCCTTGGATGAACCAATCAAAACCATCCTCCAAAATATTTTTCAAGCTAACATGATCCAATTTTCACCCATCAAAACCCTTGGTATTGATGTTCCTAAACCCTCTTGGTACAAAGAACATGATTTTTGTGACTACCATAGGGTACATGGTCATAAAATCTCCTCATGCATGAAACTCAATAATTTCATCCAAGATCTTATTGATCAAGGATAGATATCTTTCAAAGGCCACATGTTCCCTAATGAAAGCTTGGGTGTATACAAGTAGCCTTTTCCTACAAATAATTATGGTAAGGCTTCCACATTGTATGATGCAATGCCTTGTAATTGTAACAACAATATCTCATATGATTCTATCATTGGCTACATTGAACAAAGTCTTTACCAAGTTGCAACTATAAACGTATGTAATGCCCATGCATAGCCCTAGAGGAAGTTGCAATTCACTACTTAAAGCATTACCATTTTTTTGTTTAAGTACCCATAACATGCAAGGTGAATACATATTGCCAACAACCTCTAAGGCCACGAGACAAAGATTACTTAAAAACCCAACATCAACTAACATTAACATAACTGAAACATTAATCACTTAAGGAAATGAAACAACATACATTCCATTCAAGATAAATTACAACAAGGATAATTAAATACCTCAAGATTCCAATTTAACATTAAACAATAAGGTTACATCACTCATTCCCCGAATGAGGTAAGTCCAACACTCATAATTACAATTACAAATTCCACCTCGATACAAATGAGGGGTAATAAAATACAATAAGAACTAAAAGAACAAGGCATGAGAAGCCACTGATTCCCACGAGCTCTCCAGCTGGAAATCACGAACTCACGAACATGAAGAAGAACCAACGGAAAAGAAATGCACGCCACCCGACCACGTGGAACCCAAAGGCCCCACTCCCTCCGTGCTAGGAGATAGTAACCAGGATTTCCTAGACAAGACCATCTACCACTAGACACAAGCAAGCACACTGAACTGAAACAAGAACAAAACCCACATTACTTAACACAATGGTTACAATGCTTCCAGAGTACAAAATCGAGTACCATCACTGTACAAAATAAACTCACGGTACAACACCATACCGACTGCTGTCATAGGAGGAGTGTCATCACAAAGGCTGCATTGGTTATCCAATGGTGTTCTTCCTAGGTCCCGGCTCCCCTCTAGGGATATCCTGGTAACCTCTTGAGCAGAGCCATATGCCCACGAGTGAGTCGGTTATCTTTTAAAGAACACAAGATAACAATCTTGCCATTCGGGCCTTCCCATCATCTCAAGTCTCGTACAAGCCCTTGAGCCAATGGCGGGCTAAATTATCTTATTAATGTTCCGGCTTCTCTCTCCTAGTAAGTTGTTTGTTTCATAGTCAACTAAACTTTCACGCATGGGTTATCCACGGAACCACTTTGCCGGAATTAGGCGCTCATTTGAAAGCCGCTCCCTGCTCGAAAACCATAGCTTTCAATACATGCCAAGGGTAGACGATGCACTAACACTTATCACAAATAATCCAACACCTCAACAGGTAACACATCCCTACGGATGTACAAAACTGGGAACCAAAATGTGCACTACCCAAGGCTAACACAAGGTTGACTACATAAAGAAACCCACACAACAACTGATAACTCGACTCAATCATGAATTACAAGGTCACACAACCCGTTCAAAGAACCAGGTAACCACTTGAGCTTACTCACACATAATCCAAGATAGCCAAAGCAAAACATAAGAGACATAGCATCATCTCAAGAAAACACTGCTGGAAGACTTACATGATCAACGAGAAACGACTTAAAGCCAACAATCATATAAACTCACGAATAACCACCCATACCAATAAAAGAACCCAAAGCAGGAAGATTCACAAAACATTTACTCTCCTTCCACAACATCGAAGGCGAACAATTAGCATTGAAAACATTCAGACACATAGGTAAGCTAATGTTCGGATTTCTTAAATCCATTCAAACACGGAATTCATGACTTGCATTTATCCAATCGATTGATCCCATTTCTTTTCACGACATTGAATTATATAAAGAAAAAATCATTTACTCTAAATCTCATAACCCTATTCATAAGCAAAACATGATAATAATGCAGCTATCTGGTTAAAGTTTAAGTCAGATGTTCTCCCTAAGTTTCACTAACGTAATCAACTCAAGGAATTTTAATAAATAACATTTAAATTAAACCACTTAATCCATTTTGCAACAAAGAACATTCAACCAACTAAAATTGATATTTCAGATAAGACGTTAGATTTTCCAAACTCCACTCTTACCTCTAAAAGCATAACGATAACCATCTTCATATATTTGGATTATGACACCACTTAACGCGTCTATTAACTACGATACCATTGCGAAATCCATACAATTAAATATAGAAGCATGATGACATGATTATTTACAAACAAATATTCATAGTATGAATATACCTTCATGAACAAAGTTACTCAATTTAACCAGCTTTTATTTTAACGAAAAGAAGAATTCCATTTAATTACAAAATATACCGAATAACTTTTATATTTCCAATTAAACATCTCCAAAACTTTATGAATTAACCAATAGAATAAAACATATTTTAACTTATACTAATTTCATTTAAATTAACATATATTAAATATATTATATTTTATATAATATATAATATTAAATATTATAATTATTATATAAAATATAATATAAAATAATTTTCATTACAGATATTTAATTTGAAATAATAAATAAAATAAAAGAAATTTCGAATTTAAAATAAACAAAGGGAAGGGGGCTGGCCCTAGGGCACACAGCCCCTGCCTCCCGCTGGGCGGCGGTGGTTGTGTGTCAACACACAGCGCCGCCTCCTTGCAGGCGGTGGTGGCTATGTGGGAACACACAGCCCGCCCCCTGCCGGGCGGCGACGGCTGTGTGGGAACACACAGCCCTACCTCAAGGTGGCCAGTGATGAGACACCTGACCCGCCCTGAGGCCGGGTTGTGTGTTCACCTGTTAGGCCTTATCAGCCGACTTGACGCTGGCGGTGGTGGGGATTGACCTCCCCAACCACCCAAAATAAGAAAATAACATAACATATGAAAAAATTAAAATTATTTCCTTTAGCGTTTTCAAGCGAATTTTACTACGAAATTTTAAGGTTAAACCATATTTTTCAAATTTTTCTCCATCAGCAAATCTCTGTATATATATTTGTGGGTATTTCATATGTTAAGATATATGGTTGAACTCACAATTATCTATGCCCAAAACTTGATTTCATGCTCAAATTATGAAAATAATCCCCACCCATTTCAAAAAAAAATAGAACTTATTCAAAACAACAACATGGGTTTTCACAAGTCTAGTTTAATCATTGAGCTTTCTTGAATTTTCTTTCTATTTTCAAATCCATTACCATTGTGCAAATTGAAAAGCTTTTCCAAGGGTTTTATTGAATCTAAAACTATATCTTCAACCATTCAAAAAGAGCAAGAAGATGAAGGGAGGAAGGATAGAACCTTATGTTTTCTCCAAACTTGGCAAGCTTCCTCCATGGAGATTTTTCCAAGCACTCCTTCAAGCCTCTCCACCCAAAACTCCAACCAAGAATCCATGGAGGTTGAAAAGAAAACCCTAAAATAAAAATATACCTTTTTCCAAACTTCCCTAATTCAAATTCAAATTCTACTTCTAATTCAAATTCAAATTCTAACTCAATACAAATTAAATTGAACTCAAATTCAAATCAACATTTAATTCAAATTCCAATTTCAATTTCAAACACAAATATCTTTTACCAAAAAAGTCAACTAATTCAGAAAATATCCTTTTTACCCCAAAGTCTTGCATAAGAAATATTTGAATTTTTTTAATAACTTTAACCCATTTTCTATTTCCAATTTGAATTCAAAATTATTTTAGCACTTTACATTCAACAAAAGAATTAAATCTTTTACACTTCTAATTCAAAAGGGATAATTTAGCTAATTCACACAATTAATTAAATTATCAATAAAGTAAATCTAATTCAAAATTAGATTATTTTGTTAATTCAATTAAATTAATTAATTAATCACTAATTTTCCAATATCTCAATAGGACAAAACATTCATTTATAATTTCCAAAAGCTATTTAATCACTTTTAGCTTGCAACTAAACACATTTAGTCATTAATTAGACTACGCAAGCCATTAAATAAACTTTAACTTGAAATTAAATAAACACTCAAAGGGAACTGACCAAGATAAAACAACTGACCCCAATGACGACCCAACAACATGCTACGACTAGGGTGACGACTTGGTTCGGAAAACCTAGCTATTATCTCCCAATTAATTTCCGTTGATCAATGGACACGCTCAAACCTGGAAACCAGGTGGAGTCGATGTCATGTACCTGCCAACCTGCAACCAAGAGCATGTCGAACGTGCATATATACATAATATGATCAGACACACCGTGAAGAGGAAATCTCAGAATCGTAGGGCACTCGCAAGCGAGTGATACAACCCCGTCCCCTTCACCAATACAATATCACTAACTGACAAAGCTAACATTATTAACATAATCAAAGCATAAGCATCATTAATTCATATGTTAACACGATCGAAGCATAACATAGGAAAACATTGTCTAATTATCAGAGTACAAAAAGGAGGGGTGTTACATCCTCCCCCCCTAGGGTCAGGCTTACTCCTGGAAGCCTACAAGCTCCCCTATAACAAACTCCATAAGATCACATATAAATCAATATCATTGCAAGTTTACTCCAGACAAGATATACAACATTATCACTTCAATATTCGTTCGACATTTTGTATTTTGAATCTAGGTATAATAATCTAATCATCAACATGATTTCTTAAAATTTAACAATGAAGTTGGGGACTATAGGCCTCACCAACAACATATGCACCTATAATGCATTTATCTTTAACATGCAACTGTTTCACTAATCCTTTATTTCTCTAAAATTTTACACACTACAAAATGGTTTTCTATTTAGATTATACATTTTCCATGATTATGAATGCAACTTGGGGACTTAGGTTCTTTACCCAAGGTTTGGTCTAGGAAACAAACCTTCATGAATACATAATCCATTTTCTCATAAGATACAAACGCCATACTAAGGCACTCAAGGAAAGAGGTCTATGTCTATCTTGCCACATCAAGCACTTGGAATACACCCAACAAACACACTACAACCACACTCAAGAATCCACTCAAGGGTCTCAACCCTTTACACAACGAAAAGCCAAGCAACAAGGAAGCCAAACAAAACACACCTCTTGGTTGGCTTGCGAGCCTAATCCTCACAAAAGCATTCAACCAAAGACATGCAAGGGTGGAAACAACAACAAAGATGATTGTCGTCCACCACACACAACACACCAAAATCACATACTACACAATCGTCCATAATGCATTCTTCCAATAGAAGGGATATCAGTGCATTGCGCACTGCACCGAGGATCCTACCCTTTCCACTAGTTTCCTGCACCATTGGACCAAAACCACTTAACGACAACTTCTGGGCAAACAAGAGAAATCAACCCAAAAGGGACAACCACACGAAAGAGAAAAACAACTAGGTCAATACAATGGCTCATAGTGCCTAGAGTATAAACCTACACACATACAACATAATGGGTCCAACATAATCCCAGAGTTCCCAGTGTTTAAACCTAGGCTCTGATACCATGTGTAATGCCCCGCCACGCAACCCTAGAGGAAGTTGCAATTCACTACTTAAACGTACCAATTTTTTTTTTTTTAAGTACAAATAACATGTAAGATGAATACATATTGCCAACAACCTCTAAGGCCACGAGACAAAGATTACTTAAAAACCCAACATCAACTAACATTAACATAAACTAAAACATTAATCACTTAAGGAAATGAAACAACATACATTCCATTCAATATAAATTACAACAAGGATAATTAAATACCTCAAGATTCCAATTTAACATTTAACAATAATGTTACATCACTCATTCCCAGAATGAGGTAAGTCCAACACTCATAATTACAATTACAAATTCCACCTCGAAACAAATGAGGGGGTAATTAAAATACATTAAGAACTAAAAGAACAAGGCATGAGAAGCAACTGATTCCCACGAGCTCGCCAGCTGGAAATCACGAACACACGAACATGAAGAAGAACCAACGGAAAGATGCACGCCACCCGACCACGTGGAACCCAAAGGCCCCACTCCCTCCGTGCTAGGAGATAGTAACCAGGAATTCCTACCCAAGACCATCTACCACTAGACACAAGCAAGCACACTGAACTGAAACAAGAACAAAACCCACATTACTTAACACAATGGTTACAATGCTTCCAGAGTACAAAATCGAGTACCATCACTGTACAAAATAAACTCACGGTACAACACCATACCGACTGCTGTCATAGGAGGAGTGTCATCGCAAAGGCTGCATTGGTTATCCAATGGTGTTCTTCCTAGGTCCCGGCTCCCCTCTCGGGATATCCTGGTAACCTCTCACGAACCCGGCGCCATATGCCCACCAGAGCGGAATCGATTATCTTTCGAGAAGACAAGATAACGATCTTGCCATTCCAGGCCTTCCCGACTCATCTCAAGTCTCGTACAAGCCCTTGAGCCAATGAGCGAGGCTAAATTATCTTATTAATGTTCAAAGCTACTCTCTCCCTAGTAAGTTATTTTAATTTTCACTTAATTAACTAACTTTCACACGAGTTATCCTGGAACCACTTTGGGTCCGGCGCTCGTTTGAAAGCCACTCCCCTATCGACAACACATAACTCAACCACATGCCAAGGGTAGACGATGCACTAACACTTATCACAAATAATCCAACACCTCAACAGGTAACACATCCCTACGGATGTACAAAACTGGGAACCAAAACGTGCACTACCCAAGGCTAACACAAGGTTGACTACATAAAGAAACCCACACAACAACTGATAACTCGACTCAATCATGAATTACAAGGTCACACAACCCGTTCAAAGAACCAGGTAACCACTTGAGCTTACTCACACATAATCCAAGATAGCCAAAGCAAAACATAAGAGACATAGCATCATCTCAAGAAAACACTGCTGGAAGACTTACATGATCAACGAGAAACGACTTAAAGCCAACAATCATATAAACTCACGAATAACCACCCATACCAATAAAAGAACCCAAAGCAGGAAGGTTCACAAAACATTTACTCTCCTTCCACAACATCGAAGGCGAACAATTAGCATTGAAAACATTCAGACACATAGGTAAGCTAATGTTCGGATTTCTTAAATCCATTCAAACACAGAATTCATGACTTGCATTTATCCAATCGATTGATCCCATTTCTTTTCATGACATTGAATTATATAAAGAACAAATCATTTACTCTAAATCTCATAACCCTATTCATAAGCAAAACATGATAATAATGCAGCTATCTGGTTAAAGTTTAAGTCAGCTGTTCTCCCTAAGTTTCACTAACGTAATCAACTCAAGGTATTTTAATAAATAACATTTAAATTAAACCACTTAATCCATTTTGCAACAAAGAACATTCAACCAACTAAAATCGATATTTCAGATAAGACGTTAGATTTTCCAAACTCCACTCTTACCTCTAAAAGCATAACGATAACCATCTTCATATATTTGGATTATGACACCACTTAACGCGTCTATTAACTACGATACCATTGCGAAATCCATACAATTAAATATAGAAGCATGATGACATGATTATTTACAAACAAATATTCATAGTATGAATATACCTTCATGAACAAAGTTACTCAATTTAACCAGCTATTATTTTAACAAAGACGAAAAGAAGAATTCCATTTAATTACAAAATATACTGAATAACTTTTATATTTCCAATTAAACATCTCCAAAACTTTATGAATTTACCAATAGAATAAAACATATTTTAACTTATACTAATTTCATTTAAATTAACATATATTAAATATATTATATTTTATATAATATATAATATTAAATATTATAATTATTATATAAAATATAATATAAAATAATTTTCATTACAGATATTTAATTTAAAATAATAAATAAAATAAAAGAAATTTTGAATCTAAAATAAACAAAGGGAAGGGGGCCGGCCCTAGGGCACACAGCCCCTGCCTCCCGCCGGGCGGCGGTGGCTGTGTGTCAACACATAGCGCCACCTCCCTGCGGGCGGCAGTGGCTATGTGGGAACACATAGCCCGCCCCCCGCCGGGCAGCGACGGCTGTGTGGGAACACACAGCCTGCCCCCCCTGCGGGCAGCGGTGGCTGTGTGTTCACACAGCCGACGCCTCCCGCCGGCGGCGGCCGCAGCGGCGGCGGTGGTGGGGGTTGACCTCCCCAACCACCCCAAAAACAAATAACATAACATAAAAGAAATTAAAATTTTTTCACTGCGTTTTTCAAACGAATTTACCAGAAATTTTCTGGGTTAAACCATATTTTAAATTTTTTCTCAAATAACAAATATATGGCATATATATTTGTGGGTATTTCATATGTTAAGATATATGGTTGTACTCACAATTATCTATGCCCAAAACTTGATTTCATGCCCAAATTATGAAAATAATCCCCACCCATTTCAAAAAAAAATAGAACTTATTCAAAACAACAACATGGGTTTTCACAAGTCTAGTTTAATCATTGAGCTTTCTTGAATTTTCTTTCTATTTTCAAATCCATTACCATTGTGCAAATTGAAAAGCTTTTCCAAGGGTTTTATTGAATCTAAAACTATATCTTCAACCATTCAAAAAGAGCAAGAAGATGAAGGGAGGAAGGATAGAACCTTATGTTTTCTCCAAACTTGGCAAGCTTCCTCCATGGAGATTTTTCCAAGCACTCCTTCAAGCCTCTCCACCCAAAACTCCAACCAAGAATCCATGGAGGTTGAAAAGAAAACCCTAAAATAAAAATATACCTTTTTCCAAACTTCCCTAATTCAAATTCAAATTCTACTTCTAATTCAAATTCAAATTCTAACTCAATACAAATTAAATTGAACTCAAATTCAAATCAACATTTAATTCAAATTTCAAACACAAATATCTTTTACCAAAAAAGTCAACTAATTCAGAAAATATCCTTTTACCCCAAAGTCTTGCATAAGAAATATTTGAATTTTTTTAATAACTTTAACCCATTTTCTATTTCCAATTTGAATTCAAAATTATTTTAGCATTTTACATTCAACAAAAGAATTAAATCTTTTACACTTTTAATTCAAAAGGGATAATTTAGCTAATTCACACAATTAATTAAATTATCAATAAAGTAAATCTAATTCAAAATTAGATTATTTTGTTAATTCAATTAAATTAATTAATTAATCACTAATTTTCCAATATCTCAATAGGACAAAACATTCATTTATAATTTCCAAAAGCTATTTAATCACTTTTAGCTTGCAACTAAACACATTTAGTCATTAATTAGACTACACAAGTCATTTACTAAACTCTAAATTTGCAATTAAATAAACACTC
>VDFB02113571.1:0-12732 GCA_007258455.2 Sequoia sempervirens
AACATCACCTCCTTTGGTTAAATAAATCAAAAATATTTATTTACTAGGTCTAAATCATTCTCTTCTCATTTTGAATTATTTAAATCCTAAAATCTAAATCAAAATGGTCAAATCAACTATGTTTGATTAATCAAATGATGATTAGTGCTAATCCTAATCACTCAAATCCTCTAGATTTTGCAACTTGCACATGAAAATCAATTTAATCAATTTATAAATCATCTATTTTCATTCAAAAAAGGCATCAAAGATGGAATATTCCTCAAATTTGAAATCTCCCCCAAAAAGGACTTGTCCCTTCCAACAAAGCATTTAAAATCTCTTACATGTCCTTTTCTTGAGCCATGTGCATTTTCTTCACCTTTCACCTCATCCTTCAAGCCATATTTTGAATTTTAATCTCCCTCCTCTTTGCACATTCTTCAAAATGTGCCCATTCCTCAACCATTCACATGATGACATGTGGCTTCTTCTCATTTGTTGAAGATTAGTCCCACATTGCTCTATTTTGGGCATTCTTCCAACTTGACATTCTATAAATTAAGAGTCCATCCTTCATTTGATCCATCCACAATTCATGCAAAGTTATTATACTTAAATCCATAGCAACTTTCATCCATTTTCTCAAAGCATAGTTAGGTTTTTTGCAGATTTTCAACATGGAGCTCCATTGAAGTCATCACTACAAGCATCAATCCTTCATCAAGCATCTTCATCACACCATTGGAGTTGGGAAAGGGCCAATTTTCACATCAAATTGGCACCAACTCCCTCAAGAGATTAAGAGTTTGCATGGCTTTAGAATAGGATTTGATATTCTTGCTTCAAATTTGTTGTGTTCTTAACTTCATTCCTCTTCTTTTACTTTCAAATGAATTTCTTGAGGAATCATGTTTCTAACCATGCATTTGATCTAACATATTGATTATTTCTTTTGTTTTTGCAGGTTGGGAATCATGGTTCACACTTGTATATATATAATAATTATTATGGATGCATAGATAAGTGAATGATTAAATTAATTATAGTACTAAACCCTAGTCATGATAGTTTTGTTCTAAATTTTAACCTCCCATTTTCTATAATCAATGGGATAGTTGATTTTAAAGTTCATTTTTGCAGAAACCTTCAAATATTATAAGAGAATTTACTAAAATAAATTATCTAAAGGAGAAATAGGATAAGTTCATAAATTAACAAAATCATCAAATGCCATTCACCTTGCATTTATAGTCTTTGTTATGACTCATGTAATCTACTAAACTATGACACATTTTAGTGATTTGGTAGATTATAATAGAGGAATCATATTATTTCCAATACATCTTTATTATTTTGAACTACATTTGTCAAATTAGGATGTCTTTTAAGAGCCTTACAAGCCAAAAAAATGTCAAACATTGATATGAATAGATTCTTGCAATTCGAGGCACATATGACTATTCCATTTAAATTTACAACTATGAATTAAGTCAATATTTAAAATCATATCTTGGTTTCCCATAAATATTTATGATTTTCTCATAGAGGTAGTGAATGCAATGTTATCAAAAGAATCCGTTTACTTTAGAGGTAGGATGATCTCAAGAGTGTTATCTTATAATCTACACCTTTTAACATTGAATTGATAAAACCAAAACATCTAGGTGGGATAGTAGGCGTTATTGAATACTCCATTTCATCACCTACATTATTGTAATTCTTCTATTATGCATTAATTCAATGATTTCTCTTAAGATTATCATGAACAAAAAATTTCAAAGTTTGATAGGAACAATCTTCTAATATTTAACACCTACATATGTTTTATCCAAACCTAAAAATGAGCACTATATTAATCCAAAAAATAATCTCTTAATTCCCCCAACTTTTATTTCTTTCTTGTTATGGCAATAAACATAATTTTACAAAAATTTAGTTTTCTTTAGTGTTAGGTTCTTGAGAATGTTACCTTACAACCCAAACCTTGTGGAATTGAACCAAACACAACACAATAATATGTGCATGGATTGATTAATTCTATTAGAGGTATCATTTTTATGCCTACCTACATCCTAATCCTTTTGAGCTGGAGTATTTTTATGATGTCTCTTGAGATCCAAAAAATAAAAAATAAAAAATAAAAATAATGTTCTTATCTATGACAGCTAAAAATATTTTGTCTATATTGACAACTAGGCATTAGGTCAATATATAAATCTTTATCCCCCTATTTTCCCAACTTAAGCGGTTTTCTTATGGTGACTAAAAAATTTAAGTTTCACAGGAAGCATTGATTTTCCTTAGTGTTAGAATTATCAAAGTGTTATCTTATAAATCCATGCATGAGAACAGTTGATAGTTCATGAGACCATCTAGGTGGGATGGTATGTGCAAGATCATCATGGAAAAAGCGAGGCCCTTAAGTGGCAAAAGGTAGAAAAACAGAATTAGGAAACTTAGTAAAATTTGAATAAGTTATCTATGGCTGTTTCAAAGGCCATGCTAAGAATAAGTCTATAGAAAATTAGATTGAGTTTCTAAACTACTAGGTTTTATTTAAAAAATAGAAATCTATTTGGTGAAAATTTGCGACAGACAGAATTTTAATCGCGATGAGTACTTAAATTTGGGGAAAAATAAGTAGTTGTCTGCATCTAACCACCCTAACCGATAAGAGTGACAATATTTTTTTATAATATTTTGAATATAAGTAGATATTCATGTCTAGATGTGATGCATATTTTTATGCTGTTTTTCGGAAGTAAATAATTAATTACTGATTTTTTTATTACAACTTTTAAAATTTAAAAAGCTTCGTATGTCGAGCCACCTTAACTTGGTCAAAACTATAGAACAGTTTTTTATTTTTTTTGTCCATAGTATGCAAAGCATAGAATGTGATGCATGTTTTGGGTTCAAAAAATGTGATACCATTTGAAAGCTATAGATGTTTTGCAATCAGTCTATCGATCAAGACTTTAGTCATAATTTGAATAGAAAATGAATAATAATTACTTATTAAATTCAAATTAAAGCATAATTTATATTAGTGGAAAGTTGATAATCTCCTTTAAAAACCCTTTTCGTTTCATCAATTTTGGGTTAAAAAAAAGTTGTCAGCCACATACCCATCATATTGCCACTTTTTGGCCCATCATGATCCTACACATAGCCGGCTATTAAATTATATTAGAGGTATCATTAAATAATTTCCTAGGAATCTTGATCCTTGTAGGCTACATTGGTTTGATGACTTCTCTTAAGATCCATGTATGTAAAAACTATCAAACTTTGATGAGAATACCTTGAAAACTATAAGGAACATACACATGTTTCATATAAACTTATAGGTTGGTATTTAATTTGATAAAAAAAATCATTTCTCGATTCCCCCAACTCTTGATGATTTTTTCTAAGTGTTAGGGATCACAATATTATAAGTGTTATTGCACTTAATTATTAAGGTCTTGAGAGTGTTATCTAGTAATATACACCTCATGAAATTGAACTAAGTGTCACCATGTTTGAATGGGTTAGTAGATAATACTAGAGGGATCATTTTATTTTATAGGTATATCATAATCCTTATAGACTACATTGGTCCAATTATTTCTCTTGAGAACCTTGGGAGAAAAAAAATTTCAAACTTTGATAGGAACCTTCTTGTAATCCATAAAAGCTATGAATGCTATATTTAAATTTATAATTGTGAATTAGGTCAATATATAAAATCCATTTCTATTTTCCTCCAAATCATGGTAACTTTCTTGTGGTGGAAATGAATGTAAAGTTGCAAAAAGATTCAATTTTCTTTAGTGTTTAGATCTTGTGAATACTTTCTTGAAATCCAAACCTCATGGAAATAATTGACAACACCAAACATCTAGATGATTTATTTGATTATATTAAAGGCATAATTTCCTTTCCCAATAATCCTAATTATTCTAGGATATACTAGTATTGTGATCTCTCTTACAAGGTCTAAAAGTAAAAAAATGTCAAACTTTGATTGGAATATTCTTGTAAAATACGACACCTTCAAATCTTTCATTTGAACCCATATAGTTAGCTGTTAGGTCAATATACATAAATCTCTCATAGTTTCTCCCAAATCCTAAGGGTTTTCTTATTGTGGTGGTGAACCCGAGGTTACAAAAAGTGTTAGTTTCCTTTAGTGTTAGGGTGTGGCTAATGTATCTTGAAACTCACACATATTGAGTTAGCATATATGTATATATAAATGAAGCATAGGGTGGTTTTTTTGATACTCTTCTTTAAATTATTGTTATAGGACTCATAAAAAAATAAAATTATTAAAAAATAGATATTGAAAGGTGAAAAATTTTATTATATATATGATTCTAATGATCTTTTGTGAAGAAATAAAATATATTTTTTAGATTGGTAGTAAGGAAATGAAAGGATCTATCATGAGTAACCTTCTTGAATTTATTTCACCATTTTACCATTATTATAAGGGAGAATCATTGGATAATTTACCACACTTACATAGCTCATGATGAATTCAAATCTCAATGTATCACTGTATGAAGAACTTAATGACTAGTAATGGCATAGTGTGATGTTAATTTTTTGCATTGTGGTTCTTTCCACCAAGGTTCAAATCCCTACCGTGGTGTTATTGTTGAGTGTTTATGTTGGAGATAAGTTACCCCATTTGTGGCCTCACCAATTCATAGCTCCAATCAAATACATCTACCCTTTTAAAAAAATGTGAAGAACTTAATAGTTTCAAAGACTATACAAGGTTGCTACTTAGAAAAAAAAATAGTCTTTTATAGTTTTCATGCATCCTTCACTACAAAAATATGTATTTAGAAATAAGACAATGATTTTGATTGGTTAGATTCTAATAGTAGTAATATCAATGATATAGTACTAGAACCTAATGATAGTGTGAAGAATAAATTCATTCTAAACATTCTTTCACTTTGCAATGTGAATGAAAATAAGCTATTTCTTTTTAGATAGTTCCTTTTCCCTTTTTCCTTAAGTGAAAATATGATTATTAGAACAAATTATGGATAAGAGATAATCAAATTATAATAAACTATGGGAACATTGCTTCAAAAGAAAAAAAAAATTAATAAAATTGGCACAATCAACAAATAAATACATAAAAAGTTTCATCTATCTCAAGGCATGTAGAGAAGGCATTATATAAATAAGTGATAGAATTTTTTTATTTTTATATCTTATACCAAATAAAATCCTTTTTTTTTACAAATTTGTAGCTTTAATAATTCTAGTATGCACATGGACAAAAATAGTGAAGCCTATGTAAGACTAGAAATATACTAGAACAATGACATATAAGCCTTAGAAGGAAACACATATATAGCACAATGAGAGTTTACTGAAAAATATCAAAATGCTAAATAGTAATCCTCTAATGCTTATATAACTCTCACAATGAAAATATATCGAGGTATTTGATATCATATCTAAATGAGTGTTTTATTAAGTCCTTTCCAAATGTGTGATCGAGTTATGAATGTTTAACGATGTATAAAATAATTAATATAAAATGAATATGGAAGATCAAATTAAACTATGCAAGGACAATAAATACTATGTTCCTTTCATGGTCACAAATTATGAATTTTAAAAATGATACTAAAATATATCACGAAGACTAAATGTGTAATTTTTTTATTATAGATGGAGCACAAATGGATCATATTTTGATCACTATAAATGTTGAAAACAAACTTAAATTTGAAGTGAGAACTAAAACCAATTAAAATATTTATGATCACTCTCAGAAATGAGTAATGTTAAGCCTTATGAAACCATTCAAACCAATTAGGCCATTAATACATACAAAATATTTATCTTTGTTGATCTCAATAATGCCCTAAAGGTGTACATAATTCCATACAAATTCCATATATTTCTATTAGGCCTACACTACCACATAGGCATATGATGGATGTTGAAACAATGCCCTACAAGTGTACAACAATGTACATCAATCAAATATAAATCTATACTTACAAATCCATAAATGAGTACAATGACATAAATTGAAAAAATTAAAATATATGTCTACATTCTATGAAGATATAGAATAAAAAATTTGTGCATAAATCTTTGGAGTCTCATTGAATAATCAAGAACCAATCTCATAATTAAAAATTACCTATGTGAATTAGAACAACTATGCTTAAGGCTAGGTTTTAATGCCACCTATTAATACAAATAAAAACATGCACATTAATATACTAGCATAACATATAGATAATATAATTAAATAGTCACTTATCACACTATCATAATCCTTCTCAATCATTCTTTTATTCTCATCATTGACATGAGGAGTAGGTGCATAAAATAGAGTTCTCACCTCCTTCTTTGGTGTCAAGAATGAAAAAAAATTGAGTACATATGAATTTCATTTAGATCTTAGTTAATACAAGAATTTATAATGAAAATTATGTTATTGCCTAATGTATATATAAAATCCCATAGAAGAAGGTATTTTTATAGTAATGCTCATCTCTTGTGATCCACAAAGATAAGGAGTCTTTGATTAAGTTATTAATTATAAGCAGAATAAATTTATTCAATCAAAATATTGGAACCTACATGAATATAGTACAAACATTATCTACATGTACATTACATAGTTTATTACCTATATACATGATGATTATAAATACTAAAACTTAAGTTCTATGAAAAATCATAAATGTCTACTAGCATCGACATGTATGGAAGTGAAAGGTACATCATCAGTTTCTCAACATCAAATTGATATTTTAAGGCCAACATTTCTATATAAAAAATAAATTGGCACATAATATATTTACTAATTTACTATAAATATACTTGAGGTGTTGTGAAGTCCAAAAAAAATATGATGAAGTGGCATGGGATGTAGGATGCATTGTTTGACCTTAAAATTTTATAATAAAATATATATTTTTAAATTATTTTTTATTTATAATGAATTAATTTATTTAATTCTAAAATTAAATAGGAAACATATTAAAATTACATAGTTTCATGTAAAATTACTTATGGGTGAATACTAAAGGTCATCTTCAAAAAGGTATATGTGATGATTATACTCCCCAACATAAAATGTTGGTGTGACTCAGACTATGTAGCATGCTCTTCGATCTATAGAGAATCTTGCTAAGCATGTGGATCATCCCCCACATCCTATATAGTAGACTCATCAATCTATACACTCTATACTTTATGATTCATCATAGATTATTTTAATTTGTAACTACATACTACCCTACAATTGTGACAAATGTGTGGTGATACTTGATACCTCAATAATTCATGCTCATCACTTTGGTCCATAAATGTACACTATGTTGAACTAATGATTGTATCACTTAAATAATAGACTAGAGTATTTGAAACTCTATAGTTTCCTTCACAATTGAAAGGATGGTTGACTAGGGGATCTCACTAGCTATTCCTATGCATGATGTTCTCTCTCTTTGTCTTGTATAAAGCCTTTTCTATACCTTACATTTATATCAAATATCAAAATAAATTTAGATCTTATTAAGGACAAACTCGTGATAGAGTTTCATTAAGAAATTTCAAGGTACTTCATGGTTATTACATTCAATATATTCAAATACCATTAAATACTTATCTCAAAATTATTCTTCATCTACATGTGGTTACACCAATGGATTGGAATTTTTTGTAACTTGTTTTCAAAGGTGCATTCACTTCTAAGTTGATAAATAATGCACATAATTTGTCTTTGGTATATTTTTCCTTGTCCATATCATGAATATTTTGTGGCAAAAAATTGATAAAAAATTTCTCTATATGGGTCATCTATGTATTTATTTTCCTAATAACATAATCAATACAAAAATTGAAAGAATTTAATGAGATTGTAAGAGCTCAGTAATGTGTTCTTATAGAATTAATATTTTTTTATATTTTTACAATTATTTAAGTAAAGTTATATTATTTTTTAATTTACCCTATAATTGTTGGAAATATTGTCATTGATGTCAAAGATGAGATGAGATTGTCAAAGAGATTGTTGAACAAGAAATTAAAAGATGAATTGATTGTCATTGATGTCAAAGGGAAATTAATATCATTAATCATTTAGCATGATCACTTCAGTTTGGTTCAAGAGCACTAAAACCTTATCATCAACACCAAGCATTACAATGCACAATCCATATGCAAGGATGAGTAAGTATCCTATATACGGACTTTAGAAACTAACCAAACAAATAATATTATCTAACACTTAGAAGATTTGGAAGGATTGAATATTTGAAAGGATTACTAAAGATCACTTTAAAAAGAATATTCATTTGCTTTATTATGATAAATTTTGGTCAACTAAGAAATATAATGAAAACATTGTTTTTTTTGGGTCATCCCATGATATTGAGGTTGAACTTAAATGACAAGGTAAATATAATTTCCAAGACAACCAACTCCCTTAGCCTATTCATCACCCCTAAAGGAAGCAATATGAAATAAAATTAGGCTGATTTCATAATGTATATCAAATGCAGCCGAACCCATGCAAAAGATAATTATTAATCACCCAAGCTTGAAAACTAATCGATGAATAATGAAAGAGAAAAAATAATTAATCTTAAGGAGCTCAACAATCATTATAAAGAAAATAAAATTCAAGAAAAGGTGTGACTCAATTAGGGAAGCATATCTCAAGTAAATGAGATGCGATGACAGTGGGAACTAAAATCTGCGCATATTGGTGTTTCTAAAGTTTCTTCAAAACTTCAGCAGAGATGGAATACAAACCCAAAAACTTATGTGTATTCTTTCCTGTGCAACATTGGGAGCGTCCATTTTCTGGAAATCTGGAGGAGGTTCAATTGCAGATGGTCTTCAAGCTAAGGTGTCCATGTGATTTCAGATGTCTCAGCGATATGGAAATTTTCCATCCAAAAACAAGAAGGATAATCTTTCCATCGAATATTTTGTCTATTTTCATTTCCAATCTCCTGGATATGCTTCAATGCCTTAATTCTGTTACTCTAATTGCGGAGAGAATGGTGAATGAAGTTTTTCTGCAAGATGATGCTCTTCTCGTAGCAGCCCAAAAGTATGTTTTTGGTTCTGGGGATGGGTATGTTGGAGGTATCTTCCCGCCCCATTTCTTGCCCCATAACAGAGCTTATGTCTGTGTATATGATGCTCTGAAAGCTTCTCTTGAGCAAAGTGATCCTAGCCCTTTAAATAGAGCCTTGACAAGATACAGTCATCATCTAGGTAGGGAGATATCTGAGTGTTTCAGGGAGAAATATCACTATGTCTCCTTCCTTCTTCACCATAATTATTATCATAAAGTTAACCGTGCCAACATCTGAGTCCCAAACAGAGACCCTCCTGCAACAAAACATTCCTCAACTCTGAGTTATCCCTGATATTAATGTAATTGCAAATTCAGAGAATATGGGAGAAGGAAATGAAGCACAGGGAGAAAATTCGGTGGAGTTAATGCAAATGGAAAAGTAATTTTTTGACCATAAATCCTTCTTTTTTGGTTTTGAACTGGTTGCAAATGATAAACGATGGCAAGGGTTTTTTGGAACAAATAGGAAGCTATAAATCAACTTCAGGCAAGCGGAGGTTTTTTGGCACAGCGATAAGGTATGGATCCTGAACAAACATACAGTGTGGAAAGAAATTGGTTCGTAATTTGTTGTTGTGAAAGCAGCAGTATCTTCAAGTTGGGAAGGTAAACATATCTAATGAAGGCTCGAAGGTATAGTGGAATGGCCTGAGCAAGCAAAGGAACTCTATAAAATGGATGGCATTTTGCAGCATAAGTCATATTTAGCAGCATATGTGGGGCAAAAATTATGATAGTTTCGCAGCATCTTAAGACAGCACATTAAGCTTATAAAGCATATGTATAGAAAATAGTGAAAACAGAAGTTGATCAAGGATTGATCAATTTTGAAATGCAAAAACTATATTGTAATAAATATTTATAAGCTATTAATATATATAGGCTATTAGCCTTTTACTGAAAAAAAAATTAGGAACACATCTATCTAATATATGGACACATCCCATAGAAAATGGATCAATTGAAGTTTAATAAAAGATGATTAATGGAGGGTTGTGATTTAGTTTAAAAGGAAACAACTCCTTTTGAGGAGGTATATCCCTTGGGAGGGGTGATAGACTTTGTGGAAAGACACATCTATTCATCAAAGACATAACATTTTAAAAGGGTATAAGTGGGAATTGGTGAAATCATTTTTGAAGACAAGAAAGTAATGAATATTTTCTGTTTTAAAGAAGATATAAAAAGAGAAAAAAAAGAAATGAAGAGTATTTCAAATTCATATTGATATATATATGTGTGTGTAGCTCCTATGTGAAGAGTAAAGGAAAAATTTTAACAGTTTATGGTAGAGTTATAGAGAGGAATAAGTGTAGGTTGAAGAGTAGATTGAAAAGGAAATTTAGAGAAGATTATAAGGCAAAAATCTGTGTGAAGATATTTGCATAATTATGATTAGTTTTATGAAAGGAATTGGTGATTTGGATCAAATTTATGGAAGAAGAGAGGACATTGTTGTGATTACAATTGTGAAAGGAAAGAAGAAATTATTTATGATTAGATTTGAAAGGAAGATTGATACTTGAGTGTGATTAAATTTGTGAAAGGAGAGAGGTCATTAGTTGAATCTAATTTGACATTAGATCAGGTTTGTGATTGGTTATCATATTTACAAGGAAGGAATTTTGGATCAAATTTTTGGGGGTTGAAGCCTCCAATAGGTTTAAGCCTTTTGTTGGGTTGGAGCTCAATTTGTATGTGGGGGTTGGAGCTTTCAATAGGTTGGAGCCTCTTGCTGAGTTGGAGCTTAGTTGGTATTGAGATTTGAAACTTTTATAGTAGGTTGGAGCCTACAAGAAGAAGACTAAAATATAATATATATGCATTATTGTTTCATTGTTTTCTCCCAAAAGGGTTTCCATATAAATCATGTGTTCGTAATGTATTTCTAGTTGCTAGATCTTATTTGAATGGTCTTAATTTTTATTGAATGTTTTGAAAAGTAAAGAATTATTGGATACTAATTCACCCCCTCTTAGTATCACTGTGTGCTTAAGAATTGCTATTAGAGTAGGTTCCTTAACAAATAGCCTAACACGAGAAGGTGGATCATAAGAGAACATATAGGAAAAATAAAATGAAATAAGAGAAAATGAATTTCTAAGTAGAATGTTGATAAATATGCACCAACAAAACCAAATGAAAATGATGAGGTGGCACTTGGAATACATATGGCAATAGAATCGAAGAATGATATCATGATAAATGGAGATAACCTTGTGAGTAAAAGAGAAGAAGAAATGGTGTTAGAAAAATAGAAATCAACTAAAAAAGAAGCAATGTTCAAGTCATCAAAATGGATAAAAAATTTAAAGAATGAATCAAGCAATAGCTCAAGCAATGAATCAGATGCAAAGGAAGCCCATGTTGACAAAGAGCTTAAAGAAGAATCTAACTTATACAAAGGTAAGTATATAAATTTTGGTTATGATAAAACTGATTATTGTGCTTTTGAATGTGTGCAGGTCAAAGGTGAAGACAAAATAAAGAAGAGAAAGATTCAAGAGAAAAAATACTTTATATAGCTATGAAAGAAAATGATGATAAAAATGAAAGAGATGAAGAAGAATATGTCGAAGATAAGAATAATTAGGTTGATGAAGATGTGGATCTTGAGAAAGAAATTTATCTTGAGTATAATGAGATTCATTCACTTAAACGAATAAACACATGTCTAAAGTCAAAAGTTTAAGAAGAAAGGAAAAAATGTTACAATCCCTTGAAGAAGTAGAAAGGATGGTCAAAGACCTAAAAGTCAAAATTGAAGAAGCAAAGAGGATTGAGGAAGAAGTAAGAAATCAATTGAAGATAAAAGAAGATTGTGAGAAGTACAAGTTCAAACTTGGTTAATTAAGAATAAAATTAAAGAAAACAACTACCAAGAAAGACAATAGCCATAAAGTTGATAAGAGTACTGAAACGGTGGATGATATTATATATGGGAAAAGTAATAATGCATGAAGAAAAGTCTTGGTCATGAAGCAAAGGAAGATCAACCTTCAAATGAGCAACAAAAGAAAGGAAATGAGGAAAAACCAAAAGGCTATGCAAATATTCTCAAGAGTTTCATCAATAATGAGAAAAAAAAAGGAAGGAAAACAATATCACACATAAAAATAATATTCCTCATAGAGACAACAAGGAGAAATTCACAAGATAATTTCCTCCAAGGCAAGCACAAATGAACAAATCTCAACATTTATTTTATGGTTATTGTTAGTCTTGCAGTAACTTTAGTCATAAAGTGATAGATTGTTGGACACATGCAAAGAACAATGGTTGGATCAAGAATAAAGGTCCTCATGGGTTGTCAAAGAGAAAGGATGACATCATATGTTATAAATGCAACCATCTTTATCATAAGGTGATGAGGGATACACCGCCCAACCCCACAAAACACAACAATAGATACCAACATAGAAGATGTGAGATAGAAAAATAACTCACTTTCAATTATTTTCAGAAAAATGAAATTGATTCAAGTATACATGCTACATGGTGATCCCACAATAGTGGTTTTACAATTTTTGGCCAAACTAGACAATGAAATTATTATTTTTAACTAAATCTTCACATTCAAGCACCTATAGAGGCTAAACCGTGAAAAATTTGAAGATGATGCAAAC
>VDFB02113572.1:0-10648 GCA_007258455.2 Sequoia sempervirens
GAAATATAAGGTTTTTAGAATGAAAGATTCCTCCGTTACCTATGCTATTGGGTAAACAAAATAATCACATTGATTAAAATAAAACAAAAACATAGAAACAATAAAAGAATAATCTTTGCTTCAAAAAAAAAGTCCATGTCATCCCCTTATGCTCATCCATGTAATAATATGTACATGTATGAATAGAAAAAATTAGAAATTTATAACTAAAGAAAAACAAAAATTAATATAAAAGAGAAAAATTTAGGGCAGTGAAGAAGAATCCGTCAACTCCCTTTAGAGAACCCATAGTTACTCTTCTCACAATATTATCTTCCTCCATTTTAATGGTTTTGCTCAAGTGTATTCTGGCACTTCCAATTTGCTCAGAGATGAACACCAACCTCTACTCTTCCTCGCTAAGCTCTAACTTAGACTTTGCAAAATCATGATTTTGGTGTCGAAGGAAGAGCTTAACATCTTCAATGCCAACAAATTGAGCTTCACTCACTTGCTTAAGTAGAATGCAGAAAGAAAAATTCAAAACTAGAGAAGCTAGGAAAAAAACACCACAGGTGGATCCCATCTTAAACCTGGTTTACATTTATTACCTCCAGTGAATTTGGTAACTTCTTAAATGCCTGGCTATGCACAGAGAACCCAAGAAAGTGTAAAATGACGTGAGTGGCTTCAGACCCATATCTGCTGATGCGAAGGAGGAAAGGCCATGCCTAGGGGGTCTTGGGATTGCGGTTGAAATGAATGCGCACGAAACATGTACGAGGTCATTGGAGCACCCAATAACCAACAGCAGAAAATTCAACATCAGAGTGTTGGAAACTGTTATGAAATAACTTGCACAATAGAAGAATATGATATGAAGTATGCTGCAAATACTTGATAATAACTAAGAATAACAAGCCACTTCGAGGGGGCAAACCTCCAAATATCTCTAACGAGAACACACTTCACAACTTGATGATGAAAATAAGACTCACAACCTCCTATATATACCTATTTATGCCAAGGATATCACCTAGGCCGACTTAGACACACCTATATAATACTTAGACCGACCTAAACAACTAAATAACAATATACTAATGATAATATGACTTAATAGAGAGTTAAGATAGCCACAAGCCGACTATTCATAACCCGATGTATAATAATATTAAGGGCGTAGCATGCCCCCCTTCTTCAAAGAAGCATTGTCCTCAATGCTAATCAAGTTTGGAAACTTTTGAATGAACTCCTCGTCTTCCCATGTGGCATCTTCAACTGGTAAATTCTTCCATTGGATGAGATACTCAGTGATAGTTCTATTCCTCAGCGTCTTTGTGCATGTTTGATGAATGCACTCTGGTTCCAAAATGATTCTCCCTTCTTCATCCAGCTCGGGAAGTGTTGTTTGAGTGGGAATATTATGCCCAATTACCTTCTTCAAACAAGAAACATGAAAAACTGGATGTATCTTTGTTATAGGTGGCAACTCAAGCTTGTAGGCAACACTACCGATCTTCTGCATGATTTGGTATGGACCATAATACTTTGGCGACAACTTATTATTCTTTCTTTGCTGCTTTAGTGAGATTTTCTTATAAGGCTGCAATTGCAAGAAGACCCAATCCCCAACTTCAAAACTTCTTTCACTATGATGTTGGTCTTCCTGTTGTTTCATTCAATTTTGTGCCATGGCTAAATTCTCCTTGAGCCCTGAAAGTACTTGTTTTTGATGAAGCAAGTGGTCTTCTACTGCCTGAACTCTTGGGTACACCTTAATTGATGATGTGATGGAAGGAGGATGATATCCAAAAGTTATATATTTTTACGAGCTATGAAAAGAAGTGTTATACCACCATCTCCAAGTGGTAGCCAAGCACCCACTCCACTAGACCTAAGCTTCCAAAGTGAAACAACGAGATATCCTTCCAAACACTTCTATTAACAACCTCGCCTCGGCCCCATTCCATTGGAGGGTGGTATGAAGAGCTAAGAGCCAATTCGAGTACCCAAACATGAGAATAAATCTTTCCAAGAGTGACTAGTGAAGATAGGATCATGATCACTGAACAATAACTCTTAGGTGTACTCATGTAGCTTTTTGTATATTCTCCAAAAAAGCTTTAGCCATCGTGATTTGTTGTAAAAGGATGTGCTAATGCAAATTGTAAATTTGCATTATTTAGTGAGCCGACCACCACCATGATGACATTATGACCTTTAGATTTGGGAAGCCCTGCGATGAAGTCCATGGATAACTCTTCCCAATGCTGGATAGGAATAGATAAGGGTTGCAAGAGACCTGGTGTCTTAATTGTCTCCCTTTTATTCCTTTGACACACCACAAACATTCAGCCACAAATTTTGAACATCACCCTTTAGCCCTTCCCAAAAAGAAATCTTTGCTGACTCGATGATATGTCTCAAAAATCCCGGATTGACTACCCACCGGAGACTATGCAACTCGTGAGAATCTTGATTTTAAGGTTGGAATTCTTGCAGAGATACAAACGCTCTTTATACCAAAGAGTATCTCCCTTCCAACAAAACTTATCTGAACTACTAGGATCACTTTTTAATTGCTCGATGAGATTACTTGTTGCAACATCATTTTGCCACTCTACTTTGACTTCCTCCACCCAATTTTCTTGTAATATTGAAAGGGCACACAATAAGGCTTCATCTTTCTCATCCTTCCTTGACAGTGCATCTGCGACAATATTTTCTTTCCCTTTCTTATATACAATCTCAAATTCATATCCTAACATCTTAGTGACCCATTTGCTCTTCGTGAAGATAAAGGTCATTGTTCCAAAAAATATTTTAGGCTATCATGATCTCTGCTCTTAACTCTTTGAAATGTCTACCTAATAAGTACCACAGCCATCAAGATGGAGTATTGCTAGCATTTCCTCTCGCTAAATAGGTTTTAGTAGATTCTTACCTTTTAATCGACGACTCTCAAAAGCAATTGGTCGACCTTCTTGCATGAGCACCGCCTCCTATCCCATTTCCAAAAGCATCACATTCCACAATGAATTCCTTGGTGAAGTCAGGAGTGGAAAGTACCGGAGTTGAACACATAGCCTCCTTCAATCTCTCAAATGCTGTATTGGCAGACTCATTCCAATGAAAAGAATCCTTCTTCAATAGAGTGGTGAGAGGTGCTGCTATACTACCATAATTCTTCACAAATCTTCTATAGTACCCTGTCAATCCCAAGAATCCTCTCAGCTTCTTAATGGTTTTTGGAATAGGCCATTCCATGATAGCCTTGATTTTGTTAGGGTCCACCTTTCCTCCTTCATGTGAAACTATGTGTCCCAAATACTCCACCTCTGTAAGACCAAAAGCACACTTGGATGGCTTAGCATAGAGTTTATGATCTTCAAGTATTTTTAATGCTTGGTCCACATGTTGCAAATGTTCTTCCCAAGTCTTGCTGTAAATCAATATATCATCAAAGAATACTAACACAAACTTTCTCAAGAACTTCTTAAAAATGGAATTCATCAAACTTTGGAATGTAGATGGTGCATTGGTAAGACTAAATGGCATCACCAAAAATTCATAATGACCCTCATGAGTCCTTTAATCCGAATTTTATGATAACTAGATCTAAGATCTAACTTCTTGGTAAAACATAGCTCCATTTTAATTCATCTAGCAAATCATCAATGACTGGAATTGAAACTTATCTTTTAATTGGTGTACATGTTGAGACTCCTATAATCTGGACACACAGCGCCAAGTATCATCCTTCTTACGCACTACTCACCACCGGCGAGGAGTAAGCACTTTGGCTATGCTCTTACGATTCTCGCCAGATCTCTCCTCAACATTTTTTTCTATCTCTCTTTTGTATTTGTGGATACCTGTAAGGCCTAATGTTCAGTGGTTGGCTCCCTCGAACTAACTATATGGTATGATCATGATCCCTCTTAGGAGGAAGTCCTTTAGGCATATCTCCAAGAACAACTGAGTGACGATCAATTATAGCTTGCAAATCTGGATGAGTAGGAGTATTAGATTGAGAGACTTCTAATGAACATAGTTGGGCCACAAATCCATCCACTTCTTCTTAAGCAACTTTTGCATTTGATGAGAACTTACCATTTGTGGAGATTTTTCCTTTAACCCCTTTAGCTCTACTAGCCTTCCTTTCGATTGAAATCTCATGAATAGTTCTGGAAGTTCATCTCAATTGTTCCTAATGTAGTGCAAGCCACGTACCCCAAAACAATATCTCGCTGCACCCATGTATATTGCATACATGGGGTCAAGTTGATAATCTCCCATGGATACTTTAATGCTATGAAATCTCCCAACAACTAACTATACCACCATCCGCACCCTGAAACTTCCGAGCTGGATATATGAAACAATTTAGATGAGTAGCTAACTTTGTTGATGAAATTATGAGCACCCGAGCCGATCAATCATACCTTCTGAAATCCCCACCACCTTTGAGAGCCAGACAATTGAAACCCCGAGTGCATGACAAGAATGATTGTTGAGAAACATGTGATTCCTCATTTGACTCCCTTTCTCATCTTCTAGTATGGGTTCCTCCTCTTCTCATTGGGACCTTCAATATAAAAACAATTTTTTCACTTACATTTATGTCCTCAACTCAGATTTTGCTATCACAATTCGAAACACGCCTTTGCTCTTTTTCTCCTCAATTTTTTGTGGATTCAACTTAGTAGGTTGTGTTGAATATCCTTTCTCTCTTGTCACATTAGCCCCTTGCTTCTTAGGAATCAAATATTTCTCCTCTACCCTGCGTGCTAAGATAAAAGACTCATTTATGGATCTAGGGCTAAACATGCGTACCTCATGTTGAATGTGATCCTTGAGACCACCCAAGAATAAGTCATTCAAGTTTTCCTCCATAATTGAATCCACCCTTAAGGATAGATTTTAGAATTGCTGAATATAATCCTTAACTAATCCTGTTTGTTGAAGTTTAGCTAGCTGGCTGAAGAAGTTGTCTGTGACGCTATTGCTATATTGTGCTTGGAGTTCCTCTGTAAAAATTGACCATGAGACGGTGAGCCCCTTTTTACCTCGATGAGTGCAAAGCCAACGATACCAAATGAATTGATCCGGTTCTAAATATAAGGAAGCCATCGTGACCTTTTGTCCATTTGGGATTTGGTGTACTTCAAAAAAATTCTCCATTTGGTTTATCCATGTTAGAGGATCCTTACCATCAAACTTGCGCATATCCACCTTGGAAAATAAATTCCTAGATCCAATAGGAGTACTAAAGCTTGTGTTAGTAGTATCTACCCTAGAATTCTCACCTTGGCCGCTTGAGAACTCCGTTCTTGATTCAGCTATGTAGGTGCTTAACATGTTTCGCATGTCCGACATATCTCCTCTTAGGTCACAAATATCCATCTTAATTAAGGACATTTCTTCCTTGACCTTATTGATTTCTTCATTATGAGTACTATCCTTGATTGTTTCACCATCCTTATCAGGAGTCTTCCCCGGAGTGACAACATTCTTTTTACCCCTTGTTGCAGGCCCCGTCATGATGGAAACCACTAATGTTGAAATAAATCACACAAATGAAACCTAAATTCTCTCAAATTTTTACTGTAATCTCCTTTAATATTTCTTCAAAAACCCAATAAAAATTAGACTCCAATTCAACAAGATGTGCGAGATATGTAGATTCTAGAAAAAATAGTGTAGAAACCTTAATTCTGCAATAATTCACTTAATTCTGCTCCAATTCTTCTAAAATATGGATTGTAGCTTCTTCAATATTTTCTTCAAAAACCCTTTAAAAATCAGAAAAAAATTCACCAAAATCTGAAAGATATGCTCTTCCCAAAATCACCTCCAAAATTGAGAAAAACTATGCCTCTATGGTGCCAAGATCATGCTCTGATACCACTTGTTATGAAATAACTTGCACAATATAAGAATATTATATGAAGTATGCTGCAAATACTTGATAATAACTGAGAATAACAAGCCACTTCGAGGGGGAAAACCTCCAAATATCTCTAATGAGAACACACTTCACAACTTGATGATGGAAATAAGACTCACAACCTCCTATATATACCTATTTATGCCAAGGATATCACCTAGGCCGACTTAGACACACCTATATAAGACTTAGACTGACCTAAACAACTAAATAACAATATACTAATGATAATATGACTTAATAGAGAGTTAAGATAGCCACAAGCTGACTATTCATAACCCAATGTATAATAATATTAAGGGCGTAGCAGAAACTTGGCAGCCAATTAAAGACAATTTGCACATAACCCATAAAGAAATCTATGCATCTAAGTATTCATAATCCACATGCAAGAGAATAGACAACATACCCATGAAAATATGACATAAGATATACCCTAGGAAAACCCTCAAAAGGGAAAAAAACCAAGCCTCCAAAAGCATCCATCTCTCATGTATTATTCAGCAATTAGATTACAATACATCTTCTGAGTCTCCATGAACACCATTGAAGCAACAAGCTCTCTCCAAGCAATCTATGCAAATAAGCATGCAACCACACATCCTATGCCATGCTTCAAACCCTCACAAATGCTAACCAGAGCTAATCATGCAAAATTGCATCTCACAATAACTACCTTTGTGGTTGCTTTTATAGAAGCAAGCTCCCACAAAACCACTAAGGGGTATTACACAAAACTATGTGACAATAACTATGAGATTACAAACCATGTCCCCTTACTTAATATTGGGTGCTTTATTTATTATTTTCCCCAATATTAAATAATTACATTTTATCAACTTATGTTCCAATGTTACATGCAACATTTAGTGGCCCCAAGAATAATTACATTAAATACATAATGCAAGGTGTACAACACACCTTTCCCCAACATTCTCCCACTTGTTGTATACATTGCATAAGGGGAACAAGTAACCTCAAAACATGAATTAAATGAACAATCCATATAGCCGCATATACCATCATGGAATGAAAATGCTCCATGTGCTCCATCAAGATACCTGCAACAAGAATCAAAGTGACCACCATCCCAAGCATGAATTCTCTCATCCTCCATCATGCCAATGCACAAAGATAAGAAACCATCCAATAGAGAAGCCACACAATCTGTCACAATGAAGCATAAGTCTTACCTCAACTGATATCCCAAACACATGCACTCAATCCAAAAGTATCAATATGCACCAGTAGTTGTCAAGATACACAAACCCAAAGTTGAAATAACATCCATAGCAAGTGCCAATACATCCAACTGTCCATACCTCCAATGTATACAAAACATAGTAAACTCATGCCATAAACATATACACCCATAAACTACAATCATAAACTCCATGTGCAAAACCTGTCAAAGAATGATATACACATCCAAGAGCTCCCACTGCATGGGTAATGCAAATCTAAAAAATATCAAGGCATACCAAATATACCAATAACATCATATAGAAAGTGTAAACTACATCATGTAGTAAAAAGGAATCATCCACAATGATATCCAAACCTGTATATCAATAGCCTGTAAGAAAAATCTCCTACATACACCTCTAAAAGCCAACTATGTCAAGTATGATCTCATCCACAACACCCCAAAATAAAATCCATAACAATACCCAACCATTCAATCTCCAAGATCAACATTACATATGTATCATGTAATCAACATGGATGTAAGCCTCTCAAGCCAAAGAAGATCAAACTAAATCCATTTCCAATGAAGGAAATAAGCCCAAAACATCTCCTAAGCTCAACATCAATGAATGTAATCATAATGCATAAGGAGATAAACATGCCAACACTCCTCAAAATGAACCCTCCAAAACCATATATCCATAGCTCAAGATCCTTATGCATGAGAAGATAAAGCATAAACATAAAGCACCTGAAAGAAACAGTGGGAAATACCTCTCAAGTAAAACTACCGAGTAGACGAAGAGTGAGGAATGAGAATGCTCCTCCAAGACATCCAAGTCATCATGACTCATCCAAGAACACTCTCCTCATAGGTCCATGTTGAACTCGCATCCAACCAACGTGTAGGCTGCTTGGACTCCCTGCTAGAATCTCATCAAGAGTAACCATCTCAACACATGTCTCTAATCATAAGAGAACTCAAGCCTCACCCATGTCTCCAAGTATTCATGAGTACATGTAACCAACCAATCCATGCCAAACTCCAAAATTCAACATAGCACCATCATGAAGTAATCAAGAAAATGATCAATGTATCCAATACCAAGAGAACCACCAAGATCAATAGTCAAAGTCCTAACAACTGAATCAAGAACATAACCATGTCATCATGATCTAACCATCTCCTTATAGGAGATCACATGCATCATAACATATATACATCCTGGTCTCAAGAGAACAAGTACCATGCCAAACTCTAAATGCATATCAAGAGTAAACCATGACATAATAATAACAACCACTCTAAACCAAGAAAAATCCATATCCCCATTCACATGAAGATAACATTACCAATTATGCATCCACGTCACTACCAACAACTCTCACTGAACTATGATATCGAGTCACACATGGCATCATGATGACCATCCTCTCCATGAAGATCATTCAGGTCTACACACACAACTAAAATGTCAATAACATAAAATAGAACCAAAATTTCCAAGCCAAGAAGATACCCTCAACCGCCAAACCATCATAAACATATCCATCACCGCCAAAACCATCACTGTCAAAAGCTCCCACTAAAAAGTGTAATTAAGCTATCCATGCCATCATGATAAAAATATCCTCATGAAGATCAACCAAAGGCCCTCACACAATCAAAGAACTCAAATATAACAAGAGCTCCCAAAAGGAAAAGTAAGACCATGATCCTCATATCATGAAGATACACCGCCACAACCATAATCAAGAACCAATCCAACACCACCAACAATGCACCTACATAGACCATCATGACATGCCAAAGTATCTAAAGCACAAGAAACATCCATGACACCATGATCACCACCAAATGTAACAACTCAAACCCAACTGTGTCCACATATCTACATAATCATAGTCAACTATATATGTCTCATATCATGACTGTACCTGGTAATACCATCTCATCTCTTCAACATGACAACAAAACTAGAAAACCAAGTGACTAAATCAAGCCACCAAAACTAAACATGCATCAACATTGAAATATCAATGGGCAAAGACAACCCATGTCCAAGTCATAAATGTAACATGTAAGTATAGACTGCCTACAACATTGCACAACTTGTAGATACATCAATGAAGCATATAAATCCAATCATATATTGATAACCATGTCAAAAAATAGAATAATCTGAGATGTACAACTGAGCATACAATGAATCCAACATCAAATCTCCAAAATTCGATCATCCATTAACTCATAATATCACCATAGTCAAAGAAATCCATAAATAGCTCAGATAAAGAAAATACAAAATAAACCATGCCAAAATATCTCCAAACCTGATCCACTATATAGTGCTCTAAACAGGCTTTTCGTCGACTATTCGAAGTCCAAAATCCAACTCTGTATGCACCTGATATGCCCTCTCAAAGCTCAAAACAAACACATGACTTTGACCAAGCAAAACACTATTTAAACTGCAAAATCTGGGAAAAATTCTTATACCACAGCATAGAGCTTTGAGTCAGCTTTCCAACAAGTCCAAAAAGTCCAAAAATAGACAATCTGGGCTAAAATTATGTCCCTCCAAAGTAAAAACACAGTTTACACTTGAGGCAAAAAAAATTTAGCCACCTTTGGTGGCTGAGCGGTGGCCCCACCTGGGTGGTGATGCTCCTTGGGTGGTGGACCTGAAAAAATAATTTAATTTCATATAATTTCATTTTGCATGGGACCCTCAAAAAATTCGGCAGATTTATTATGCAGGTTGGATTTAATGTGAATGGCGGATTAACTTTTAGAAAACAATTTTGGGGGCACATTTTATTAACCCCATAAAGTGGTGCGGGCTCCACCCACCTGCCAACCGATACTGTCGGTCCCGCCAGACTCTGCCAGTGGTACTGATAGTACCATTGGTACCTTGGCTACAGAGGTAGAGGTATGAAAGTGAGGTCCCCTCCCCCCCCAAAAAACTTCAAATATTTTTTATTTTCAAAATGTTTTTCATAAAAAATTTTGGGCACCTTTTTTATGATTTTAATTTTAATTTTTTTAATTTTGTAGGAACAAAAAAATTAATGGCAAAATTTTTTTTATTTATTTTTTAATATTATTTTGATGTTCGTACAATCTAGGCATGGGCAGAAAATATTTTACAATTTTTCACGGTATCAGAAATAGGTCAAATTACATATCAAATTTTGTCTCTCAGCCAACCTAGATCCAACTGTGAGGTCTATTTTGGTTCAGGAGATCATCTATGAAAGCTTACCCCTAAAACCCCCATTTGAATACAAATCCAAGAAACCTATTTCACCCAAAATTTCTCACATCCCAGATCCACAAACAACCCATCATAAAAACAAACCCAAAACCCTTAGATCTACAATAAACAACCTGCAAAACCTTCATATCCTTCCATGTCTTTGATTCTCACATGCAATGCATAGATTCATACATAAACAAGATTTTTCTCAACCAAGGGTTATACAACCACAACCAAAGCTTTGATACCACTTGTTGGAAACTTG
>VDFB02113573.1:0-124403 GCA_007258455.2 Sequoia sempervirens
TGCTAATTTTGCTCGCACATTCTATCGGGCTAGTAGGGAGGCATAGTACTACATAGATCTATATGAGGATGTGGTGTCGCCATCTCAGAGGGCACTGAGCTATACCTAGAGCCAGATTCAGAGTAGATCACACTCATGCAGGTCATAGAGTAGTGGTAGGGTATCTGGGCTGAGGAAGTCACCATATTAGTCACCTCATCACTCACATAGAGATTAGTCAGGGACATTAGGGTCAGGACAGAGAGAGGATAGGCCACCTTCAAGACAGTCACCATTAGAGGATAGGGGTAGCACAGGCTATCCCGATTTTGTATATGGAAATATGTATATTTTGATTGAGCCTGTGAGCTCTATTTTTGACAGTCACTCGATTTTGTACTATGACACATTTTTTGATATATATATGAGATGCACCATTTTTGGTAGCGACTACATGTTGTGTATGTTTTATGTGTATGTTTCTATGTGATGGATCTATATGATATGATTTTATATTGTGCATTCTATGGTTATGTGATGATTCATATGTGATGTGCATTTGGATACATGATGTATGCTTCTACTGATGTATGGATGAATGCTCATGATATTGATTTATGCTTATATGATCTATATGTAGGATGAAATTATATGTTTAGGACATGTTATGCTATGTTTTGTATGATTCTATGTGGATAATGATTCTAATAATGTAATGCAATTCTATCTTCTTATTTTTTGTATTTTTATGTAGTGTACATGACCTATGATGCATGTGATGATGTATATGATGTACTAACATGATTATGGGTGCAAGATGATGTAGCTAATGCATTTGTTTTTGTGTGTCATAGCATGCCACTGAGATGACTACATGGACTGATAGAAGAAATATTAGTAAGGAGTGAAGAACAATTAGATGGAATGTCCATCCAAATCAAGATTGATGTATGATTGATAGTATTTGAGCTTTTAGTATTGCACATTTTTATCATCATACAACATTTTATTATGGGACAAGTGGATGTATGCACACCAAAGCATGAATTTCAATGGTAGATTTTGTTTTTGTTTGCCTAAAGATTTGGATATATGGACAAGTGGATATATGTACACCAAGTTACGACAAACCTTGGTGACATTAGTATATGTTGTTAAAGATTCAAACACATCAGACAAGGATTGCGCAGATTCATATTAGTAACAATAGAACCTTGTTGGAATATACGAGGAAGTAGCAATAGGGCATGTTAATCCTGATGCAAGAAAGCGTTAGTTGAACTTTTACTTGCATAGGATGTTTTGATTATGCTAATTGGAACCCCCATCACACCAAAGGACCTTAGTTGCTCTAGTCATATTATCAAGACAAACCACAAAAAAAATCAACAGAAAGAAATGTCATGATCCGTCATTGTTGCTCTAATCACTTGTGGATATCATCAAGTAGCATAGGAACACGACATAAGATAAATTGGATAAGATAAGACTTAACTACACCAAATGAGTCCACAACTATTTAGATCTTCTTGTCCATTGATATGTGTTTGATATGATTCAAAAGATTGTGTCTGATTTAAGGAGTAAAACATTTCGTGTAAGACGTCTGGTCTGGTTTCAATAATGTAATACCTAGTAGAGAAATGATTTTTGATAAGATAGGTAATGTTGATAGATATGTAGAAAATTGGTTATCTAGGTTGAAGGCTAGTTTGGTAGTTTTTTCTGTTATTCCATGATTTGTTAAGTTTAGTTTCTGTAAGATGTTCCATTTGTGTTTTATCAACATGTCAGTTCTTGACAAGGGATAGTTTTACTATGGAATTTAGATTGTGATGAAATGTTTATTATGATGAACCCTAAGGGACAAATCTAGGCCTTGGGGGCTCATCAATAATGGCCTTGCCTATGTATACACGCAAAGGCTACGTAGTTTGATAATTTGGACTAACATTAACACACACTTAATGGCCAATGTTGTTTTTGACTTTTTTGACATTTTATGACTATTTGAATTTTTTTAAGGAATATTTGGATGTTTTTGGATTTTATTGAATGTTTTGATGTTTTTGTATTTTATTGTGAATGTCCTCTGATATAGTATCTCTAAGATCCTTTTGAAAATCTAGGTCGAGGATTTCCCCCAGTCAAGTACATGACTAGTTATTATGAAAGGGATGAATATGGTAAGCAATTGACGCTAAATGTCAATCATTCTTAGGCCATGATAGGGGTGAGAAATATTTATTATGAAAGAGCCTATTCTCGGTTTATTATGAACGAAATATAATAGAATAGTGATAGATGGTAGAGCGATAATTGACTACACATAGCTCCTCTTTGCCAGGTTTTCACCATGGTACTTATTCAAAGCACTACTAAAATGGTTTTCACTATAGGAAAGATTATTTCTCTTTTTCTTTTATTTTTTTCTACTTTTTTTGATTTTTTCTTTCTATAGGATCTTCAAAAGTCATGGATAGTAGTTATGAAGGTGCATGCTTATTATAGGATTAGACAGTGGTTCACCTTCATGAGTAGCTAGTTGATAAGCATTGGATCCCTAAGTTGTAGTAATGATGTAGGGACCCAACTGGTTAGATTCAAAATTTCCTAGTTTATCTCACTCCAATTGGTTCTTGGGTTCTCTTTTAGGACTAGATCACCAATGTCGAACTATCAAACTTTGACCCTTTTGTTATAGCTGACATAGATGATTCTGATATGCATGTAGATGGACCAATGTAATTTGTCTTCTTTCATCTAATTGTTCTAGCTCATGTAGTCTGGTAATTCAATAATCTTCATCATTAATGAATTGCTACATAAAAATTCTCAATGATGGTAACTTGACCTCGATTGGAAGGATAGCTTCAGAACCAAAAACTAGGTAATGGGGTGTAGCACTAGGAGGAGTATGCATGCTTGTATGATAAGCCCATAAGGTTGTATTTAGCTGAATATGCCAGTCTCATCCAACATCATTGACAGTCTTTTTCACAATTTTTATGATGGTTTTACTCGATGCCTCCACTTGACCATTACCTTGGGGATAATACAAAGTGGAAAAGTGATGCTAGATATGGTACTTCTCACATAATTCTTGGACGTCCTAATTTTTGAAGGGATGACTGTTATCTGTGACTATAGACAAGGGAACACCATACCGATATATGATGTAGTTCAGGATAAATTTCATAATTTTCTTACCGGTGATGTATGTCATAGGTATAGATTCAATCTATTTGGTAAAGTATATTGTTGTAGTAATGATAAACTTGTGGCCATTAGAAAATGTAGGGTGGATTTTCCAACAAGGTCGAGTCCTCATTGAGAGAAGGGCCATGGTGATGTAACCAATAGCGGTCCCTATGTTGGTGCATGTACAAGATCTTCATGTATCTAACACTACTGACATTTCTTCACAAAGTGATAGGCATCACGTTCCATTGTCAACTAGTAGTACCCAGTCTTCATGATCTTCTTAGCAAGGGTAGTAGTACCCAGTCTTCATGATCTTCTTAGCAAGGGTAGGACCACTAGAGCGAGCTTCACATATACCATCGCGTACCTCATGTAAAATCATTTTTTATTCTTTTGTATCAAGACATCTAAGCAGATTACTATCTAAACTACGACGGTATAGGGTATCAACGATTATAATGTATTTAGATACTTGTCGGGTAAAGGTTTTTCTTTGATTATTGGATAAGTCAAGAGGTAGGATTTGATCATGTAGGAAATCGTGTGCCTTTGTACCATGGAGAATCAAGACCAACAATTTCTCACACAAGCTCAAATTTAGGGACATCGAATGCGGGGATCAACAATTGTTCCACTAAGAATTCACATTGGTGCACATTGTTAGGTATGTCCAAGAGAGATCCTAGAATAGCCATTGCAATGGTTGCCTTGTTCTAAACCTGTGGGATCTGATCGAATATGTTTTCATCAAAGTACTCCTTTAAATTTTCAACCATTTTCTTGTAAGGCACAATTTTGTCATCCTTTGTTTCATAGTCGTCATTGACTTGTCAAAAAACCAGCTGTGAACCATTGTAGACATGCGAGTGCTTGATTTTCTATTTTATATCTTTTTTAAGACCTATCAACAAAGCTTCATACTTGGTGATGCTATTAGTGAAAGGAAATGCTATCCTATAAGACTTAGGGATTATATCCCCTTCTAGTGTTATGAAGAGAACTCTTGCACCTAAACCATGGTGGGTGTAGGATCTACCAAAGTATAGCTTCCATGTTGTAGATGTTTCTAGTGTAAAAATTGCTTCATCGGGAAATTTTGATTCTAGAGGTTGAAATGTAGGAGTAGGAGCATCGGCTAGCTAATTTGCTATTATCTGTCCTTTTATAGCTTTTCTTTCCACATTCTTGATATCAAACTCATTGAGGAGCATTACCCATTTTGCCAATCTACTTGTTAGAGTTGCCTTACTAAGTAAGTACTTAAGAGGATCTATCTTTGCTATCATCTTAGTCTAGAGATTCAACATATTATGTCAAATATTTTGTGTTGCAAAGACTATAGCTAGATAGGCACACTCAATAGGAGAGTAATTGAGCTCGTACCCCACAAGTGTATGATTGATGTAGTATACTGCTCTTTCCTTACCATTTTCATCATTTTGTGCCAATAGAGATCCTAGTGTTGATGATGTTCTTGGTACATACAGGATAAGTGGCTTCCTATCAATAGGAGGCATCAATACTGGTGGTGATAATAGGTGATCCTTGATTTTATAAAAGGCTTATTGACAGTTGTCGGTCCATTTGAATAGAATGTCCTTTTGAAGTAGATACTGAAAGGGATGACACTTGCTCTCTAGATGTGCAATGAACCTTTAGATTGACTATAGTTTACCTTGCAGACTTCTTAGTTGTGTCAAATCGCAAGGTGGAGGCATGTCGATAATAGCTTTCACCTTTATAGGATCAAATTCATTGCCTTTGTGAGAAACAATGTACCCAAGGAGCTTCTCGGAAGTAACTCGAAAGACACTTTTTCGGATTTAGCCCGACTTTATACTCTTCTAATCTGGTGAAGATCTTATCTAGGACAACCAAATGATAATCTCTAATAAGGGATTTTACTAGTAGGTCATCAACATAATCTTCCATTAGTGTGTGCATCATGTCATGAAAGAGCGTAGTCATAGCCCTTTGATAGGTAGCTCCAACATTTTTAAGTTTGAAGGGCATGTAATTCCAATAGTAGGTACCCCATGGATAGGTGAATGATGTCTTATGTTGATCCCCAGGTGCAATTTTGATTTGGTTGTAGCCAGAGAAGCCATCCATTAGTGACAACATCTCATATCTTGTTTTGAGATCTACAATCATGTCTATGTTTGGTAAAGGAAAATCATCCTTCAGACAAGCTTTATTCAGATCCCTGAAGTTGGTATGCCCCCAGCTAGTTTGGTGACCGGTACCAATTTGAATTCCATTTTGCATAATCTATTGGTCTTATGAAACCAACATTTAAAAGTTTCTTCAATTCAACTTTGACTAGTAAGGTGATTTGTGGATGCATCTTCCTTTGCTTTTGCTTGAAATGTTTTGCATTTGGAAGCAAAGGTAAATGGTGGAGGACTAACTCAGGGTCGAATCTTGACATGTTTGAATAAGACCATGCGAAGTTGATCTATCTTTCAGTGAAAAAGTCGGTGAAATTCGACTTCTCTATATCTGTCAAGGATGTTGCAAAGTGTATGATCTTCATATTCTCAGGTGTACTGATGTTGACTTCTTTTGAATTCTCCACCAACATTGGGGATTTATCTTGACTCATTGGAAGTAAGTACAACCTTCCATTATTAGGTGCCTCAAAGAGGTTTTCACCCTCAAATATGTCCTTTATCTTGTCTTTTTCTATGTCTAAAATGTTCCTTTCGATTTTTACCTAAAGACTTATTCTTTTTGTTTTTTCTATTTTGCGACTAGAAGGTAGGATAGACTCCTTGTAGTATGCAGTAGTATCGAGGTCTATAGTGAAACCAACCTTGTGATCCCCATGAGGTATACCTTCTTGAAGTCACATGAACTCAACAATTGCTTCATTGGTTTTGAAAATATCTTAGCACGACGAACCTTGTTGGTCCCAATCAATTAACTGGGGATGGACTAATGACATGTTATCATTTTTGTTTGTAAATATTAAGGATGAAGTATAAATGGTACAAATTAAGGAATCATCGGGGTCCCAAAAGGTATTTATCCAGGCTTGGACCTCAATATTTTGATCAGTAGGGGATTCAGGTTTAGTACTATTCCTAGAAGTCTTTACAAATTTAGAAGCATTAGTGAGTTTCTTTGAAGATACCTTAGTATGAGGAGCATTCACTTTTAGTGGTGTGTAACCTAACCCTTTGTTCTTTAGCCATTTTCTCATCAATATAGGCTCAATCATCCCTTGTTTTTGCGCTCCTAGGCCACTGTGACCATCGTAGCCCTTTTGTCTCATGATGTCAAAGCCTTTTCCATACTTACCAGTGGGTAATTCAACATGTATTTCTTCCTCTTTGTCTCTATAAACCCATTTAGAGAGGTCTTCATCAATACATTCTTTTCCTTGCTTTCCCCACTTGGTGAAGGTTGTAGGAGGGTGATATTGAATTGTTACTTTAGGGTCCTTTTTGATATAGTGTGGCTTACCATAGTGTTTTGGTGCAGCTGGTAACTTTCCCATGTAGAATAGGTTTTCCATGTTGTACTCTCCACATCCATCGTCATGGACCTGAACCTTGCTTTCAGGGTATGTTTTTAGGTAAAGCCGAAGCTTTTGATGAGGAAGCATGGTCGATATAATGTGATGTGGTGGAAGGAAAAGCTTCACAATGACTAGGTACTTGATGTTCACAGGTACCCCTCAAGTTGCTGCAGTATTGGAATGGGCTAGGATTAGTAGAAATAGTAATCTTTGTGCCATTATATGGAAATTTTAGATATTGGTGATAACTTGATGGGACAACCTTCATGGGATGAATCCATGGACATCTGGGGAGAAGGTTATAAGCAAGTCCAAGTCCAAAACTTGAAACACCACGTCTTGCACAACATGTCCCTCTCTGATTGGAAGAACAATGTCCTTGGAGAAGTGCTTTGCATCATCATATGCTCATATCACAATCCTTTTTGAATCGCTTATACAAGCTTTAAAGAATCCCATAGTAGTAATAATTTTAAAGTACATATGTTCAACCTAGCTTCACCATCTATCAGAACTCGTATGATTTTATGTTTGTTGATGTATACTTCAAGATGTAAAGGTTCATTGTGATTAGGCTTCTGCAAAATACAATCATGCTCAATGAATGTTACCTGATGGGTGGTAGCTAAGAACACTACCATGACCTGAAATTGATTTACGTTTAGGTCAGTTGGAATGGAGGAATCCTATAATGCTTTATCTAGGATTGCCTTATGCTCAGGAGAGATGCGTAGAAACTTGAGAATTGACATATGAGTAGGGATTTTCCCTAGATGATCTAGTAAATTATATTCATGTGTCAATTGGGACGTAGAAGGGGCTCCTTGCAAAGTCACCTTCGATTGTAGGGTAGTAACTACAGGTGATCCCACAATACTAGTTTACAATTCTGTTGAGGAAGGAAAATTGCAAAAATGTTCCCATGAAAAAAATAAGTTTTTAGGGGTTTGCACGAACTGGGGTATTCGTATGGACCCAAAAGGGGTTTGTATGGACCTTGGTTCGAGTGAACCCTATTTAATGATGGGACCCATTTTTGGAATTTTTTAGAACAAAGACAATGGGAAATTCATAAAAAGGGGGGGTTAAATTGAACTAAGGTCCTCTGAACCCCCCTTTTTCCCCCTTCCCTCTTCTTCTACCAAATCTCCACAAAAATTTTGCCCCTTTCGAATCTCCCGGGTTGAGGATGAAAATGGATGAGACTTCAGGACCTAAGCTGTTGATGGTGGTCCTTAGAGCGAGAGCTATCCATCAAATATAATTTTTAATATGTTTTGTTTTATTATGTTTTAGTTTGATTAAACATAGGTTTTTCACTTTGAAAATCAAGCTCTTTGTTCTACATGTGGAAAAATAGTAGATTATCAAAATAAAATTACAAAAAATAGCTTTCGGAGCTAGGTATTTATGTCCTTGATCTAGAAAATAAAATAAATTGATTTTTGATACATACAAAAAGTTATGTTGTATATAGTTTACGCCTATGTGAATTGAGTGGTTGACTTTGAAACTTGATTAGAAAAAATATTCAATAAAACACTATGAAACCAAATGAACTTGTTAAGATATCATAGTTATAAATCTAAATTAAAAAAAGAAGAATTTATCCTTCATAGAAAAAAATTATGTTGTTTACGGTGAGCATCACTCCTTAAAAATGGTGTTCTTGGTAAAAACTAGTTTTCAAAGGAGATGGAAAAAGAAATGTGATATGATTCAATTTTTTTTAAAAATATATGTTTAGAATCTGAGACAAAATCTCACAAAACACTAGTTCGATCATCTTCAAATTCCTCATGGTTTAGCACCTATAGGTTCCCAAAGTGAAGATTTAGTTAAAAAATCCAGTTCAGTTCGGTTTTGGCCAAAAAAATTGTAAACCAGTATTGTGGGATCACCCTACACATTCAAGATTTTTATTCTTTATAGTGATGGTGGATATATTGTTGTGATGATTCGATATTGTTAAGCACTCGTAAGCAACACTAGTATAATTAGCTTGGTCTTTTCCACTTGTTCCAGAATTGGAGGCTTTCCTCCATCCATGAGTCTATGAAGGATCCTTAAAGATTGTGTGATCTGTGTTTGAGGATCCCTATTGGTTGTCAATTTGTATATCTCCTTAACCTATGTGATCTTGGATATTGTTTTTTCAATTTAAAGCAAGCGAATGTTTTGTGTCCTTTCATTTTGTGATACTCAAAAAAATCATTGTCATTCCACTAGGACGATTTAAATGGTCCTAGTTCACAATATCTTATTTCCGGTAATTAAATGACATTATTTTGGAGTAGTTTCTTTAAAACTTTCTCAATAGTTTCCTCTATGGGCATGTATTTCTTGTCACAGTTGGGTAGTCCTTGGAGGACCATGTTGTGTTGTGTTGTGAACCACATTGGTTGTCTACTCATGTTTCTATGGTGGGTTATTATTGTTTGTCTTTGTAGGTCCTTTCAAAATTATCATAGGATGAGCTTTGTTAATGACTTTTGCATCTACTATGCCATCATTTGTCACATTTTTATTGTGCGACCAAAATTTGTTCTTTAGTTTGAATGGTTGGGATAACTATTGTTCCCCTTAAAAAAAATTGACTAGCCCTTTGCCAATAAGGGCTCTCTCGATGGAGAGACCTTTTTTTATGACCTCCTCAAATGTGTTCGAATAGTGGATTTGTAAGTGAAACATCACCTCCTTATTAAGATTTTCCACACATATCTATACCAGTTGTTTTTCTAGTATGTGGCATGGACACTTACTAGCAAGGCTTCTCCACCTTTGTAAGAATGTAGTGAAGGTTTCACCATCCTTTTGTTTTCATTGCATAAATTGATAATTTTGATATCATTTGAAATGTTATACAAGAAGTGTGTTATAAACTTGTCCATTAATTCACTCCATGTTCTGATGCCTGGAGGTAGATGTGTGAACTATTCAATGGCTTGACCTCAAAGAATTTGTGGGAAAAGTATCATTAATTAGGCATGTTCATATGCTACATCCAAGGAGGTCGTATGAAACTCTCACATGTTCGATAGGATCTCCTTTCCTTTTATACTTGTCATGCTTTGGTATGATGAAATTTGTTGGAAAAGGAGGCATATAGATGCTCCTATTAAATAGGTAAGGAAATAAGTCCTCTATTGAGTATGTTTTCTTATTTCCAATTACTTGTATATTTGACATTTGTTGTTGTAGGGTTTGTAGCCGTTGAGCTATAAGATCCATAAGCGGTGGTGTCGTAGGAGTTGTGTTTGATTGCAGATATTGTGTCAAACCCTATGAAGGGTTTATGAATGAGTTGGTGTTTCCAGTTATAAACTCATATACAATAAATTACATTTAAAATATGTAAAGAGTATCTTTCTGTTCATGTTTTCATAAAATATCATCACTAAAAGATCATTATTTAATCCCCTATTTTTAAACTATATATGCTCATTCTCATAGATGTTCATACAAATATCTTTCTTTAATCATACATAATATTCTTATTTCAAACTCATTGATAAGAAAATAACTAGTTTAGAAAAACAAATAGAACACACTTGTAGTCCCAACTATTGACTGCAACAAGCTGCCTCTTAAGACCTCTCAACAAGCTGCCTCTTAAGACCTCTAGCTTTGCAATGCATTATCCTTCACTTTTAGTACAATTATCCACTTTCTTGGTAAATATTATCAAACCTCTACTACATTGTTATCACTATTTTTAAATTGATATTCAAACTCTAAAAATTTAAGAACACTACACTTGGACACTGCACCTGTTTACCATGGTTAACAACCAAACCAAACAAAATACAAGCTTCTAGTTTTTATAGACAAAACTACTCCACTTTAATGTTTCCCACTATTGCCCAATATGGCACCTCATTTATGCAAGATAAAACCACTTTTAAGTTTGATAACTGCCTCTTCAAGAGGCTCAACCAACTCTTTGAAATGCCATGATACATTATCAACTTAGAATCATTAAAATGAAGATTAAAGAGTCTTAAAACCTCTACTCCCCATGCTTGTATAAGGCTGCTAAAAACATTTAAAAATACTCTCTAAAACCTCCTCCACGTATTCTTAATAATCCACATTTAAATTGTGCATCCATCGCCTCAATGGATTCGGTTTATATTTGCCACGATTTGGCTAGAAATAATCATATATAGGTCGATGAAGTTTCCTTAAGAATAGGTTCTAAAACTTCTTTTTAATCACATTCTAATTTTGATGGCAAAAAAATTCAAAAGGTTGACTTAGTCGCCCACTTTGAAGGGGTTGACTTATGAATTTTCAAAGCTGTTCAAGAATTCATAACTGTAAAACAATACACCACTTTGTGGTTGTTTACATTTATTATTATTTGTTGTTTAAACTACTTATTAATTGGCATGTGAGTTTTCATAACAACATGCACATGTTACTATTTTCATTATAGATTTTAAGGATCACATATATCGATTGTTTCTATTAAGGCTCATGCCTCAAACAATGCCCAACTTGATAGACGTTTCCACACCCTTATTTAGGCTTTTGTTATAGCCACTTCGTGGCTTAATTACTTGTAACTTATTTGTACTTATAATAGCTATCATCTAGCTATATCATATGGACTTCTAGAAAGGTCTTTAATATGAATTTTCAATCCTCAATAATATGTCAATTATCATAAGTCGTTGATTGAGGTTTGCCTCTCAAAGAGCTTTAATTCATTTTACCTTTTCTTTGTAATATTTAAAAGATATGATAAATAATTATTTAATAACATATCTATTTATATATATTCTCGTATGTATATAAATACCTATATATATATTGATTATCAATTATCATCGAATTGTATATACATATGCTCACTTACCTTTACGTATAAATATATATGTATGTATGTATACATACATACATACATACATACATACATACATACATACATACATACATACATATATATATATATATATATATATATATATATATATATATATATTCATATTAAAACACTGAAACTATTTGATCTTAATGCATACACATATATTGTAATATATACACGACCATTTCTATATACAAATATCATAATGACAAAACTGATACTAATTCAATTTTGATAATAATAATATCTAACGATTAAAACGTTAATAAATAAATACAAATAATCCTATATCTTTCTATAAGGAAACCAAGCTTGAATCGACTTAGGTTAACGTACCCAAGAGACACAACTTAAGATCAAAACTTACTCATTTTTGAAAGTATCCAAAACACGACCTATGCACAAACAATGAAATCAGATGGCTTTACTATTTAGTCCTTATCCATACCCTTCTCCCAGGTGATACTCCTCCTCTCCCTCTAGAGAGCGTGAAATCCTTCCTGCATATCCACTTAGAAAACAAACATGTAGTTAGCCATAACATTTACATCGCATCTATATCATTGCATATTCATCAAAATTTCAATTAAATATATAAATCCACACATCACATATAATTCATCATAACATTCATCTTTCAAAACTTCACAGTCACATAAATCCTCATTGCATTTAATATAAAGTGAAAATTAAATTGTAATTCAAGGATGGGGTGTAACACATCTTAACCTGCAAAAGATTAATTTGGTTTTTCAAAACATCATTAGAAACATTGTTAAAATATTCTTTTGGGGCAAGAGAAAAGTTCTTTTTATCTCACCTAGACATGCCATCTCACCAACCACATTAATATCATCACCGTCAACATAATCTTCCTCTTCCATCTTATTTTCCTCCTTGAAATCTTCCTCCTCCCCTTCTTTATCATAATATTCCTCACTATCAGTCCCTTCACCTTCCTCATTGACCATAGCTTCAAACTCCTTAATTAATGGGGGCTCCACTTCCTCTAGAGCAATAGATTTACCTTTATCTTTATCCCCCTTCTCCACCAAAGCAAATTTAGCAAGGAGAGCATATATCATCCCTCCTCTATTAGACACACACAAACCCTCATCATTCTCAACCTTTTGGTCTCCTTTAATATCCTTAGTGATGGTGATAATATTTTCATTTTTAATTTTTCTTTGCACCAACTTCTTAGTTTTGAGAGGTTCCAACATGAGAGGGGAATGTTTCCTCTTCTCAAGAGTAGTCATTAGCAATTCCATTTCCATAAATGACATAACAAGTTTAGGCTTTAGAATTTTAAAGGCCTCTTTTTTTATTCCAAGAGCATGGTCTTTTACAAAGGACAAGGGGTTGTAATCAATAGGCTTAATCCTTACAAAGGACTTCCTAGGTTTTTGGCTAGGAGGGTTAACATTCTTTGAAGGGTTAACAATTTTCAGAGGAACATTCCCAGGAGGGTTGACAATGCCTAACACAAGAGGGTTTCCATGTGGGTTATTGGCAAGCACATATTTATATAGGGCCATAATGAGACCTTGGTGCAAGGGAGGGGACACGCCTTTTTTGATGCTTTGTTGTAGGGAAGATAGAAGATAGAAGGGAATATTAATTTTCTCATTGTACCTAATCTGATTAAGAATTGGAAAATGATACGAATGCAAAGTCATGTATCTCCCCCCTAGCATGAAATAACACATACCATATAGGCTTACCATACCATATGACAGCGAAAGGTTGAGACAGAAAATACCCATTCTAAAATATTTTAATCTTCTCTCCTTCAACATAGAACCTATCCAAAAAACTTTGATATTCTTTATTTCTCTTCTTGACTATCTTCATTCCCTCATTAGCCAAATCCGTAGCCCTTGAAATCAGTTGCGTCATAACCTCAAATTTGATAGCACCTATAGACACTTTCCCTCCCTGCCAAGAATTAGTGAATTTTGAGGTCAAAGTTTCATTGTAATCATGTATAGCCTGGAAGAAGGATGCCAACCCAACATTTTCAAAAAGCATCCATAACTCCACATTCTTTTTCAAATTTTCACAATTCACCAGCTTCGTCCTCTTCCTTGGGCCACCCATTTTTATAGGCTACAGGCTACTACTACCTTGCTTTCTCCTCAAACACTTCTTCATACATAGACCTGACACCCTAACTCTCATAGAGACAGTAGTATCACCATTATTCACCAAACATAAAACACATCTTTTGTGAATAGAATTAAATAGTTTCTAGAGGATTATAATGCCAAGAAAAACCCAGAGAATGTTTGGGTTATTATTTTCAATATCCTCTTCACTTAGAATTAAATCATAATTTCCAGGCCTTTCCTCAATAAGATAGCTAGAAAAGATAGTAGACACGTAGGATATGACCATGCAAGAAAATGCCATTATATCACACTTTGAGGTGGAATTTTGATATTAAGAACCCTTAATAATAATTCCTTCATTAATACACTCATAAGTAATCATCTCATCACAATTATCCATCATGTGCACAAAACAGTTCCCATTAAAATAGTCATGATTATTTACAACCATTGTAAAGTCACCGTTCATCCCTAAAAGACCCCCTGTCACCTGACATAAGATTGTATGATAAGTCATATTTCTCTTTAGTAATTTTATCTTTGATCTAACTCGACAACAAAGAAAACTCCCAGTACACCCAGTTTTGATACTTAAGAGATTCATTGGAAGTTGCATCAACATCACCATTCCCTTCTCTATATAAATGTTGAACTTTATATTGGGGTAAGAAACTCAAAATTATTTTTCTATCATCCATAATATCACGGATCTCCCATGGTACATCAGCCTCCCCTTTCAAATTATCAATTATTAATTTTGAATCACCTTTAATAATAACCTTGGTGAAACCAAGCTCCTTCATTTTTTTTATCCCACCCTAAATAGCCATAGCTTCAGCAACATTATCAGAACATAATGCTCTATTTTACCATAACCTTCTATTAGGTTACCTTGATGGTTTCTTATGATATCCTCCGCCCTTGCTAAACCAGGATTCCCCTTTGAGCATCCATCAAAATTACATTTAATCCAACCAACCTTTGGAGGAGACCATATCATGTGTTTTTTCTAATGATTTGTTTGACCCAATTGACTTTTGGTAAGATCTCGATTTAGCCCCCAAATTTGTTTAATTCTTATCTCTTTGTAAGAAGGTAAATATTTTGATAAAGCATAGGCACTCGTATTTATGTTTTCTAGTATCTAAAATTTTATAGCCATGAATAAATCTTTGTTGCTTCTTTCTTGTTGACTCCCTAAAGATCATGTTATTATGCTCCTTCCACAAACCCCAAGCAATAAAATGGGGAAATTTTCTCCAAAGATCCACAATTATGTTATGAGAATAGGGGAAACCATACTAGCTATCAAAAAAATACCTAATTGAAGATGGGAAGACCCAATCATTCATCAACATAGGAAGAAAGTAGGACCAAACTTCTCTGGAATAAGAGCAGTTAAAAAATAGGTGCATAATACTCTCAAATTTTTCATAACAAAGACAACACCTATTAACAAATTGATAACCCCTTTTGTTAATATTATCAATGGTAAGGGCATTCCCATGGACCATAGCCCACCAAAAATAGTTAACTTTAGCGATCGAGTTTTTTATCCATTACCAATTTCCAATTAAAATCACTTTGATAAATCAAAGGTTTTTCTAGCACCTCATAAGTAGACTTTGCCAAAAGATACCCTGAAAAAAGGTTAGTCCATAACCACTCATCATTTCTAGCCTTTGAGAAGAAAACCACTTCTCCTTTGTGTTGATTTAAGATTTTCAAAGTAGCATCTCAACTTTACTATCTTGCCCCCCTTAATAGTCTGTCTCCTCTTAACTATTCATTGAAAATTTTCCATTTAGGTTTCATGCCTTTCGAATTAATATAACCATTCACCTGTTTACCATTAATTGTGAAAAACCTTTGTTTTAGTTGAAGGAGTTGATTAATGGAGGAAATTCAAGGACCATTAAACCAAGCATTATCCCAAAAACTAGCAGTCTTTCCATTCCCTATTCTTTTCATAACCCTAGCTCTCAACAAACTTCTTATTTTCAAGAGGTTGTTCCAAAACACATAACCATAAGGAAGATCTGAAGTACTTAGAAAGCCGCCCTGATCCATATTTCTCAAATATTTTTCCCTCAATATTTTAACCCAATCCTTAGTACCATCAAGAAGGTACCATCCCATTTTAGCAACAAAAACTTTATTGAAAAGTTTTAGTCTCCTTATACCAAGACCTCCAACATATTTGGTAGCACACACCTTTTTCCCAACCCACTAAAGCCATTCAGTTACACTCTTTAGTCCTTGTCCATAAAAATTTCCTTTGAATCTTTTCTAACTTCTTAGTAATAAATTCAAGAATATTAAAAAGAGAGAGGTAGTAAACATGGATATTTTGTAAAGAAGCTTTAAGCATTTTTAATTTCAAAACTTAACTAAGAAGTTTTCCCTTCCATTTTGTCAACATTTTTTTGGACTTTATATAATTTTATTCCAATAATTGGTACTAGGTTTCTTGGAAATTAAAGGAAGACCCAAGTAGGTAGCAGGAAGAACAACATCTTGCCAACCAAGAATTCTCATCACCATATCCTTGACAATCTGATATGAGTTAAAGAAGTAGGTTTTACTTTTATTATAATTAATATATCTACCAAACAACTTAACATAGCCATTCAAAATAGATTTCCAATTCCCATCTTCAATAATTGAGGCTTCTCCAAAAGGATGGTATCATCAAAAAACTATTGGTGAGTAGTAGGAGGAAGATAGGAAGCAACATTAAAACATTTCAACAATTTCTGATCCAAAATATTTTGAATCTTTCTCTCTAGAACTTCAACCACTAGAATGAATAGGTAGGGAGAGAGGGGATCCCCTTGTCTTAAACCATGACCACAAGAAAGGAATCCTTTAAAACACCATTCACCATTATACAAGAGGAGATAAGCTTAAGGAACCTTCCATTAAAACCAAACTTCTTGAGAACAACAATAAGAAAAGACCAAGACACTTTGGCATAAGCTTTTGAGATATCCAACTTCAAAGCCATCCCCAGTTTCTTACTAAGCTCTATAGAATGAAAAACCTCATGAGTAGAAATATAAACATCAAAAATATGTCTCCCTTTGATAAAGCCTTTTTGATTCTCAACAATCATTTTATTAAGGACAAATTTCAATCTGTTGACTATAATCTTAGAGAATATTTTATAAGTTGTGTTACATAAACTAATGGGTCAAAAATATTGCATTGAAGAAACATATTCCTTCTTACGAATTATAGAAATAAAAGTAGAATTAAATTGGTTTAAAAGTCTACTAGAATGAAGAAGTCCTGAATAACATTTAAAATTCAAGAGAGACAACATCCCAAAAATCTTGAAAGAAAGTTGGGGGAAACCCATTTGGCCCCGGGGCTTTAAAGGCACCAAAGGAGAAAAAAATGGATTTAACTTCTTGAAGAGAAATAGGTTTTGATAGCTCTTTAATGTCTTGATCAATTATCACTTGGGGAATCACTTGAAAAAGGGCCTCAAACTCCTCAAAGCAAGAATTAGAAGCCTTCTGAAAATTTGAAAAGAAAGAAACAACCTCATCAGCAATTTCATCCTTAGTATTAAGGATAGTACCATATTCTTTAACTAAACTCCTTATTATGTTCCTGCTTTTGTACTTCATGGTAGATTGATGGAAGAACTTCGTATTTCTATCACCTTCAATAAGCCATTGGATGCAATTTTCTATTTCTAGAAAATTTCCTCCTGCTTAGTAACTTTCAACCATTGAGCCCTAAGATCCCTTTCCTTATTACAAATAGCCTCATCAACATCGCCTTTTTCCATCTTCTTATGAAACTCCTCAAGGTTATCCCTAATAGACTTCTTAATTAGGAATATGTTTCTAAATGAAAACTTATTCCAATCTCTAACTTTATCTTTAATTGTTTTTTAATTTATTGGCCAGACAATACATAGGGGTTCCAACATAGGGTTCACTCCACCAATTTGCAACAAGTTTTTTAAAATCAGGGTGACGAGTTCACATAATTTTATATTTGAAAGGAAACACACCATTAATAATATTATCTTCCCGACAAAGAAGAAGACATTATGATTTGAATCACTTCTGGGAAGAGTAGATAAAGTGATAGTGGGGAGAATATTCCAATTAGAAGAGATAAGAAATCTATTGAACTTGAATTGAATAAGATGATTACCCTATTTCCCATTCAACCAAGTGAACAAGGAGCCTTGTAAGGAAACATCTATGAGACCAACAGAAGTTAGGAAACCAACAAGATCCATCATGTTAGAAAAATTCTCCAATCCACCCAACTTTTCAGATGGAAACAACAAAGAACTAAAATCCCCACCAAGCATCCAAAAATCCTCAATGCAGCTACTAATATGAATTTTCAAGGTATTCCATAAATAATATTTTTCAATCCTAGAGTTAGAAGCATAAATATTTATCAAAATCCATTTTTCAGAGGTAATCAAATCTTCCATTGAAACCATCAGACTATTCCTACAAAAGAAGCCTTTAGAACCCTTAAATATGGAAGGATTCCATAAGGTGGCAATACCTCCAGAGGCTCCTTCAACATCACTAACAACATAATTAGCACTTAGCAAAATATTCTTAACAAATTTAACAAATATTTCCTCCTTCATTTTAGTTTCTTGGATCAACAAGATATCAAATTTATAATATGCCAGGCATGTCTTAAGTAGATGTTGCTTATAGGGACTATTTAAGCCCCTAATATTCCAGGAGATTATCTTCATGTCAAAACCAACACAAAGAATAACACCACCTTGATGTTGTGGGGAGGAGCCTTCTCTCCCTTTCTTCTTCTTAGGCTTAGGCCCCCAGAGAGATTCAAGGGTCTTTTTCCTCCCAGAAGCAACATCTTTGATAGTATCTTTATTCCTGGTTTCCTTTTCTAATGACCTACCAACATTATTTCCTCCCCCAACATCAGGTTTCTTCTTTTAATATTATCTTGAATCCATTCATCATCAACTACACCATCATTAGGAGAAGAGATAAATCCCAACTGGGCTATAAATTCCTTCATATTTTTACCTTCAATTTGATTTAAATACAAGTTATCTCCACTCACACACTGCTTCCTAGGAGTTGAAATGAGAGAAAAATAATCCTGTCCCCAGCCTGGATGAGAATAAATTTATCCTTCCTCTAGAATCTTTGATTTATCATCAGTATGATAATTTTTCTTGTCAATTTTATCCTTGTTTCAGACTCATTAAGATTATCCTCAGGTTTTTTTTCAAAACACTTATCACTTTCATCTTTTGCATTTTTAGTCTCAGCCCGAGACACCTCTAAAACCTTTTGATTTAAGTCATCAGAAGAAACAACAACTACCCCATCCCCTCTTGGAACACATTAATAATTCCCTAGGATTCTACTTAGGCCTTTTGATTTAGGTCATCAAAGGAAACTTCCTTTGCACCATCCCCTTTGATAGCAACCATAGTTGGCTCCCCTCTAAGAGTTGTTGATTTGCTAACAAAGCCTCCAGAACACTTTCATGAGGATTTTGAGAGACATTTAGAGAAAAAAATTTATCTTTAGGCTCAAAAGGTTTAATTTTCTTTGAACTCATCTCATTATTATTATTAGAAACCCACCTTAAATAGGTTTCCTTAAAATGACCAAACTTATAGACTTGACAATATGCTTTTTCATATTCATACTCAAGAGGTTGAATCCATTTCTCATATTTCAACTTCAAAGCAACAAAATTAGGAAGGACAAAATTCACCACCACATTAACACAAATCCTAGCAAACACCAATCTAGACTTTTGTTGTGTTACATTATCCACAGCTAGCAAGTGACCAAAAGAATCTGCAATTCCTTTAAAAATACCATGATTCCGAAAATCTAAGGGGAGCCCAAGGAGGCGAACCTAGGTAGGGGCGACCGTATCCAGAAGCAACATTTATTGTTGATTACTTAAGATAAACATATTTTATTTTCTTAGATATAAATCTAAAGTTTTATCTAAGTTTAAATATTTTAGGCTTTTTTTGAGAAGTAGTCAAATAGGAAGATAAAGGTGCTAGGATCTAATAATCGAGGTGAATATTGTTCTAAGAAATTTGATGATTTCTATAGAAATTTAGGTATTTTATTGTAGAAAATAACTCCTTACACCCCATAGTAGAATAATTTATAGGAATGATTAAATTATCCTCAATGGAACTTGAGCTATAAGTATGATGAGTGGTATATGGTTGGATAAATGATGTTGGGAGGAGTCTATAAGTATTGATTTCTACTTTATTATAAGACATCCTTGTTCATCTCTTGTACATAACACTCCTTATGAAGTGATGATAGGTAAGAAAACCTTTACTTCACATTTAATATTATTTGGTTGTGAGGTTTTTTCTTATATGCCTATGGAAAATTATCTAATTTGGAACTAAAAGCAAAAAGTACATATTTTTTTGTTACAACAAGAATATAAAAGGTTATAATATTTGGAATCATGTAACCTTTAAAATTATTTATTCTAAGGATGTGATTTTTAGGGAGCTTATAAAATTTTATATTTTATTTTCTTTCATGTTCTTTGAATGTCCTAGTTGTTCTTCCTTCCTTTTACTCTACTATATTTGATTTTAAGTATTTTCAAATTTTGAGGATATTTTTTGTCAAGTGATCTAATGCTCCTTTAAGCTCTTTTTCTTTCTATTGAGTTTATGAATCTTGTTTTGTAGACTTTATTCAACTGTGCGTTCTTTGAGATCCCCAATCCTTGACTCATGTGCTTAGAATTTATTTTCAAACATTTTTTGAGTTGCATTTCCATCTATCCCTTTGTCTAGATGCCTTGAACTATGTGTTCTTTGGTATCTCTCATCCCCAATTCCTAACCCTTTATATCATATCCCTTTTTGGAATCATTTATGTGGAGGTACCTCTAGTATGATGTTTCTAGTGCAAGTTACAAAGTTCTTTTGATTCTTGATCCTAATTCCTTAAGCTATTTTTTCTTTATCTTTGGGTTGTATTTTCATTTTTCTCTTATTATTTTCCTTTAGAATGGATTATAAGTTATCCATGACTCTTGAACCTTGATATTTTTCATAGTTTTATCTCTTCAAGTTTGTGAGATTGAGTATATGCTTAATTGAATCCCTTTAAGGTAAGAGTTATATGGTATCCCCATTCCTTGATATCTAATTCTTTGTCTTATATGTCTTATTAGAGATGTAGAGATGCCTCTTTTCATCTACTTTGGGTAGAAAATAAGGATGAGCCCTAATCTTAAAATCTCATACTTATTAGGTTCATTCTTTTTCAAAGTTTCTTTATTAGTCATCCTTTTATCCAAATGCCCTTAGTAATGAGTTTTGTGGTATCCCAATTGTTGAACTCTAAATTTTCTCACTATGTTATATTTTTAGGTTTGTGAGGTTGGGTGTACCTTATTTGAATGCCTTGTGGCATGAATTATGATGTATCTTTGATCCTAAAAATTTTATTATTTTCCTTCCATATATTTTCAAAGTCATAGATGTGGAGATACCTCTTTGTTTTGAGCATGATTTATGGAGTACTTTCAAATTTCAATCCTTGACACTTTATACAATGTTTTATTTTTAGGATTGGTGGTTCAATACTCCTTAGAGATTCCCATTTGGCATGAGTTATAGAGTATCTTTGACTCCCAAATGCTAACATATTTTGTATTATATTTCCTTTTCAAGTTCATGATTTTGGACTTTTTATACTATGCTTTCCTTCTAGTATGTCAAGATGGGTATCCCTAATCTCCTTTCCCTAACTCCTATACCTTGAGTAACTAGACCTAATAGAATATACCAAATTGTTCCATAGGTATCAAAATTTTGGGATCCTTTATACTATAAGTATGAATCAAGTTGGGATCCCAAAGCATGATTTCCCGATTTTATAAACTAAATAGTGTGTTTAGGTAGTGGTAGACACTTTAGCCTAACATTTAATTATCACTTAAGAACTTGTATGCTTATTGTACCATCTTAACCAAGTTATTTTGTATTGCATATCTCATACATATGACTTATGGATCGATCAAGGTATGAAAATTAGTCTCTTATATTTGTGATGGGGCTAGAAAATGATTATTATTGAAATATATATAATAGCTCATATATTTGGTTTGTAGTACATATGAAAGGATAAATACCAAAAAAAGAGATGAAGTAATGATACAAGGGGTACCATCCTCCATCAAATATATTCTCTCGTTGGGAGGAAATTGGAGATACCAACCTTGAGCATGTGGATGTATGAGAATTATTATAAATGGTGACCATAGAAGCAGATATAAATTTTTAAGTCTAATGCATGGCTAGGTCAGGTTTGGTTCAATTTATTGCATTCCTAGTGTCACTCCAATTTCTTGAGTTGGTGTTGACTTGTGCACATAGATATTATTAGAAGAAAAGGAACACATTTTGACCAACATACCATGAAATGTTGGATATCAATCCTAAGGTGATTAAAATATATTTTTTGGTTACCCACATATGTCCAATATGACGAAGTGAACATAAAGGAAAAACTATTAAAATACTATGAAACTAAAATAAAAGTGGATACAAACTTCATTGATTCAATAACTTGTTCATAAAGAGGATATATTTAGTAGCCAAGATGGCCAAGGTCTAACACAAAATTGAATTCAAAGAAGATGCAAAAGATGCCATCACTCTTTTGAGAAATGTTTTTAGTTTTCCCAAATCTATGGAATTTTATCCTTGGATTTGTTATTCCATTCTATAAATTACTTGTAAGCTGTAGAATGGGGGAAACAAGCTAAACTATGCATCTACGCTTCTAAATAAGATAATTGCATCTAAAACTTAATAAATTTAAACTAATTTAAACTAGAAAGCTTCAGAAATCTATCCTATTGCTCTCTAACTCTAAAGACTTCTCTAATTCACTTAGCTCTCAGATTTGTAAGCTAATAAAACCATTAAAGTGACACTTAGAGAACGAGAAATGAATTATTCTACTCTAATATGCTCTAAATGTGCAAATTCTATTCTAATGGCAGCCATGACTGCAAATGCTGGATGCTAGATGAATGCTGGATGAATGTTGGATGAATGTTGGATGATTTGGATGCTTGAATGCTTTGGAAACATGCAGAGTAAGATTGCATAAATTGGATGCTTTTTGTGTAGCCCAAGAGCTGTATTTATAGCTTTCACAGCAGCACAATTGCACAGGAAACTGGGATGAGGGGCTGTGATTTCCTCTGGAGAATCCAAAGGCATGGGATGAGAAGAAGGAGCTGATCATGGAGAATGGTTTCTCCCCATGAAAACACCAGGCAAGATAAGAGGGAAGGTGGGTGGAAGGTTGTTGAGAGAACTTCCTGCAAATTTTCCCTGAAGCTTTTCCCGTGAATGGCAGTGCCATTAATTTGATTGGTGAGAAATAAATATTTATTGGTGAGGGAATAGTGCAAACTTTATGCAATAAATTTAAATAATTTTAATTTATTTAAATTTAGCAAAAATGAGGAATAAATAATTTAATAAATCAAACTATAGGGTTTGGTTTTATTAAATTAAAGGAGAGTGATAATTAAATAAAAATTTTTGACAATCTTTATTTAATTAAGAGGAAATGTGAAATTAAATAACACGAATTATTTAAATTGTGTATTCAATTTTAAGATAGAAGAAATAATGATAATAATTAAATAAAACAAAGTTTTTAATTTTGTTTATTTAATTAGGAGAGAAAAATAGGAGATTTGATAAATGAACTTAATATAAATAAATATTTCTATTTATTTACTAAGTAGAGGAATTTAAGGTTAATTAATCAAATAAGGCGTATTCGATTAATTGGATTCTCCAGACCATTTTTAGGTGTCTACATTTTGCCCCTCTTTGAAGTGATGTGTTTATGCAGTGCTTCAAAGAATGATTTTGCTTCAGCTGCCAGTATTGACGAAAGGTTTTTAAAGCATGCCCCAAACTTGCCCCAGATGATGAATTTTGAAATGATAGTGATATATGCCCCCTCGGGAGATAAATTGATGAATTTTGGATTTTTTTTATGATTTTTCAAGATTTTCAAATTTTTATGATGGTTTGATGATGTATTGATGAAGAAACAATTTATCTCCCGACAAGATTGTAAATGCCTCAGTGATTGAGAAGAATTAATTCTTCAGAAGGAAAAAAAAATCCCATTAAAATCCCCCAAAAATAGCCTATAAATGCTCCAAAGGTCATTTTCAAAAGTCATTTGTGCATTGACTTTGACAACCTTGAGATAGAGACCCTCCAGAGTATTCAGAGCTAGGATGCCTATCCCGTACCACACCCACCGACTCGAGCGTGTGCGCCGTCACCAGCGTCCGGCCGATTATGGTCCTCCGGTATGTACCTCAAACCTTTCTCGTAATTCGCGCCATTAATTTTGATGCATTTTTGGCATTTTTTAGAGTTTTAGCGCGCGGGGAATGCGGTGTAGCGCGCCCGTAATTTTTTGTAGCGCGTCATAGTTTTAGCGCGTCCGGTCGATAGCGTAGCGCGTCCAGTAAGTTTTGCAGCGCGCCAGCAGTTTTAGCGCGCGTGGTAAGTTTTGCAGCGCGTCTATGAATTTTTGTAGCGCGCCAGAAATATTAGCGCGCAGGGACTGATCTGTAGCGCGTACGGGGATTTGTGTAGCGCGCCAGACTTTTTAGCGCATTTGGTTGATTTTGTAGCGCTTTGGGTAAAGATTGATGTAACATTGTGCGTTTTGATTTTCGTTGATTTGTTTTTGATTCCATTTAGTTTTGTTCTTGACTAAAATATATGGGAAACGATCTCATGATGAGCGAGATCTATTGATTGATATAATTACCCTCATGATAGGCGAGGAATAATTATGCATTTTGAATGATTGAACCCAATTGATAGATGAGAGTTCCGTGATGATTTGATAGGTTGATAGGTAAAAGCACAATGTTTGAAAATTTGATGATCTTTGATATTCTGATAAAAATGTTTTGTTGTGCATGAGTACAGGAGCAGTTGGATGTGATCCAGGTGCGGGAGCAGTTCCCCTGGCCGTTTGATATGATTTCGCGACTGTCTCCTGATGAGAGACAGCATATTGCTGCCTGTGGTTTGGCTACATTGTTGGACATGCCCCATATTAGACTCAATAGGGGTCTATTGACAGCTTTGGCGGAGAGGTGGCATAGTGACCACAACACATTTCATTTACCTACTGGTGAGATGACAGTGACGCCAGAGGATGTATGGCGTATTCTTCGCATACCGTTTGTTGGAGAGATTGTGGTTCACGACTCGGAGGAGGTTGGTGGTGTAGAGGCTATGCAGAGAGTCTTCCAGGATCCTCACATTGCAGGAGAGTGGATCCCATGGATAGATATATATGAGTCATATGCTCCTCTTCCTTCTGTTTTGGCGGGTTTCATTGGTGGATTCCTTTGTCTTGATAAGAGGTCAAAGGGTCTATCGCTTGGATGGGGTCGTGTGCTAGAGGGCCTGGTGGTCCATAGGACGAGATATGCATGGGGCATGTGCATGCTTGCCCAGTTATATCATGATTTGCATTGGGTAGTATATCTCGGCGGCAGTAGTTTATCTGCAGGGGCTACCCTTCTCCAGGTATGGGCCTGGGAGCATATTGTTGTTACGCGTCCCGTACCAGTGTTGGCCAGACCAGTGACGAGGCCATATGTATTTCGATATAGAGGCAGGCCTACCCAGCATATGATGGGTAAGCTTGAGTATTGGAGACGGATCGTTGATGATATAGAGGCAGTGACCTGGCGTCCGTACCTAGACTGTGATGCCTGGGATGACGATGATATTGAGTTGGGGTTCTTGTCCGATTCTATGTATTTGATCGGGAAGAGCCCCAGGGTTTTGGAGCGGTTCCTGTTTCATCGTGTGTACAGACAGTATGGTATTGTGCAGTGCATGCCATTGGGTGTAGCACATTATGGACGGCGACGGATTGATGTTCCTGATTGGGGTCCCAGCTTGCCTTACGGGGCACTTGTTGAGGGTTACCGTGCTCTACAGCCATCAGCATGGGATGTTCGGCGGGATATTGTCGAGGCGCCTATTACTCCTGAGTATGGAGAGTATCTGGCTCTACATCCTCCTCCATGGATCACTATTCCAGATGAGCCAGCACCTGTACCAGCGGCAGTACCAGCAGTAGCACCAGCAGCACCAGCAGTAGCACCAGCAGGGGGTGTTCAGGTTGGTCAGAGACGGGGTAGAGAGGAGGATGTTGATGTGGATGTGGAGAGCAGCTCGGAGACCGATAGTGATGAGAGCTCTGATAGCAGTGATGATAGCAGTGACGATGATGGCGGAGATGGGAGGGGTCCGAGCGTAGCAGTTTCATCAGAGCCATCCTCCAGTGCGCCTCGTAAGAGGCAGGCTGTTATGTCTTCATCGGCAGATCCCTCAGAGGTGGCAGGCTTACAGGTGCAGGTGCAGACATTGCAGGGTCAGCTAGCATAGGTGCAGGGGTTATTAGCTCAGACTCAGGCTCAGACGCAGGCACAGCTAGCCACTGCTCAGACCCAGATTACATCACTGATTAGTGAGAGAGATGGGGCATTACAGGTAGCAGCGACCGCACAGGCTCAGGTGACAGGATTACGAGCACAGTTGTCCACGCCCAGGCACAGATCACGGCCTTGACTGCAGAGCGGGATACCATTAGACGGACAGCTGAGACAGCACAGGCGACTGCAGAGAGGTTACAGAGAGTGGCAGATGGGACCTCTGTAGCGGATTATATGCGTGAGGCCATGCGAGCCGGTGCTGAGATTGAGTTCTACCGGAGCCGCTACCATGAGCTATGCCCCCCAGAGCAGAGAGTCAGCTATGCACAGTCGCGCTCAGAGAGGACTCGGTCGAGGACAGTGAGCAGAGGTGTGACACAGCCTCTGCCGAGAGATCCGAGAGATCCTGGGACGTCTGGTGGTGGTGCTGATACTGGTGCGAGACCTGCTCCTTCTGGTGGGAGTACTACTTGAGATTATATGTGTACCCATTGAGAGATTGATACAGCCATTTTTGACATGATGTTATTTTCATTATTTTCAGACTTCATTGTATACATGACACTTGATGAGATATATTTGTGCAGCGGTTCGTTTGATTTATGATACGATTTTACATGATTTATGTGATGGATGCATTGATTTTATGATGTATTGATGTGATGGATGGAAAATGATATTGATGATGTATTTATTTTCTTAATGAGATGTAATGTATGATAGATAAAATGTGATGGATGATGTATGGAAAATGTAATAAATACAAATGTGATATGTGAATATGTGAAATGAATTGTAAAATGTGATATGTGATAAATGGATGACGAATAAATGAAATGTAAAATGTAAAGATATATGTAAATGAAATGTGATAAAATGAATATGTAATATGTGATAAGTGGATGATGAATAATGAGATGTGAATAGAATGATATGCGATGAAATGTGATTTAATTGTAATGATAAATGAGTAGATGATTTTTTATGAATGTGAGATGTAAATGTAAATGAAATGTAATGATGTATGATAGTGTAAAATGAAATGTAATGAAATGGAAGGATTGATGAAATGAAATGGAATGATGTATGTAAATGAAAATGAAATGCAATGGTGTATGAAAAATGAGATGGAATGCAAATGAAATGGAATGATGGATGAAATGTAAATGTAAATGAATGTATGTAAATGAAATGTATGATGAATATGTGATGATGTAAGTGTAAATGATGTATGGATAAATGAATGGTGTAACATAACATGTATATGATGTCATGAAATGCAATTTTATTGTGAATTTATGATGAGATGAAGATATGATCTTATGTGCATGTGTCAAGTATACTCAGTCTTTAGTAAGGAAAGATAACATCATTTGCGATTGAATCATTGGAACTTGTGTCGCCAGTACTCTGCAGATGTATTATTATGAATGCAATCTATGTTAACCATGCAAATGCCTATTTTATTAATGCAAATCTAAGTGTCACTTCAATAATCATTTTATTCTGCTTTGTATCATCACTGAGCTTTTAAAATGTTGAAAGCGAATACAAGCATCAATGATATGAGATAGACCAATGATGACCTGAGTATTTCTTTCATGATTTTTTGATATTGCAAGCGAACACAAGCATCATGGTATAAGATAGACCAATGATGACCTGAGCATTTCTTGCGTAAACAAACAAGAATTAATCATTTTCTTAAGTGAATTTGAATGTCATCCATGATACTTGGTAGAGCACTTCCCGCGACAATTCACAGAATAATAATGACTAACTCACAAAATAGCAAACAAAGAAAAAGGTATCATTCTTCTTCCTTCTCTAGTTCAATACATCATTGAGTAGCTCCAAAGAAATGATAATCAAATGATAAAATGAAAAGCACAACAATTCAAATTCTACTTAATGTATTTTCAAATCATTATTCAGATTAGATCATCAGTGTTGAGATGTGTGTGCTGATGTGTGCATGATATTCCCAAACGTTTTGACCAAATGATGTGACCTAAAAGTCCTATCCTAGGGGTCTCGGGGACTGATCAAAGATTAGTCTTGCCTACGTTATACACGCAGAGACCACGTAGTTCGACTGACACAAATTCTACTTTCTGACTGATGTAGACTCTATTTTTGTGTTTTCAATTTTTCTGATGTTTTTGGATTTTTTTATTTTCTGATGTTTTTGGATTTTGATGGATTTTTTGATGTTTTTGGATTTTGATGGATTTTCTGATGTTTTTGGATTTTGATGGATTTTCTGATGTTTTTGGATTTTGATGGGTTGCCACTTGAGGTTGTCGTGTTTGACTGCCCTTCCATGCAAGCTGAAAGTCTACTTGTACCAGATAACATTAGGATGTTGCCCCCAAGTTAGGGTAAAACTTGGTATCCTTGCTATGATATGGATAGTGATAATCCGAAATGATAGATGGAAATGATATGAAAGGAAACAATCGTAACAACACTGTACCCAATAGATAGAGGAGTTGGGTGAAAATAACAAGTAACGCCTGTTTTCCAGGTTTTCATCACTTGTTTATATTGTGTCCTCTTTTCTTTTCTTTTTTTTTATTGTCATCATGACGCCTGTTTGCCAGGTTTTCATCAAGACAACTTTATTGACCGTGCACTAGATATCCTCAAGTGTAGAATCGCCTGAGATGAATGTTGTTCATGGGCTCCTCCAACATGTCTCCTTCTGGTGTAGACAGTCGGTATGCTCCTGATCCATAAACTGATATGATGACATAAGGTCCTATCCAGTTAGGTTCAAACTTTCCCTTCTTTTCTCTGTCTGCTTGATTTCTAGGGTTTTCCCGTAGGACCAAGTCTCTGATCTGGAAGACTCTAGGCTTAACCCTATGATTATAGTTCCTAGACATCCTTTGTTGATAGGCTGTCAAATGATTGATAGCTTGTTGTCGACGTTCATCGAGTAGCTCTAATTCCTGAAGTCGAGAGACCCTATAATCTTCATTTGAAATGAGTCCCTTTAGTGAGACTCGAAGGGATGGAATTTCTACCTCAATAGGTAGTATTGCTTTTGATCCATAGACAAGAGCATATGGTGTAGCTCCTGTTGGTGTTCTGATACTAGTCCTGTAAGCCTAAAGAGCAGGATTTAGCTGAACGTGCCAATCACGTCCCACTTCATTTACAGTCTTCTTGAGAATCTTGAGGATTGTTTTGTTCGAAGCTTCTGCTTGCCCATTACCTTGAGGGTAATACGGGGTTGAAAAGCGATGTTGAATGTGGAACTTTTCACACAGTTCTTGGACGTCTTGGTTTTTGAAAGGCCTACCATTATCTGTGATGATTGACTGGGGTATCCCATATCTACAAATGAGATAATTAAGAATGAAAGATGATATTTGCTTTCCAGTGATTGTGGTTAAAGGAATTGCCTCCACCCATTTTGTAAAATATTCGGTTGCTGTGATAATGAACTTGTGTCCATTAGATGAAGATGGGTGAATTTTCCCTACCAGGTCTAATCCCCACTGACATAAAGGCCATGTAGTTGCAAATGGATGCAACTCCTGTGCTGGTGCATGTATAAGATTGCCATGGATCTGGCATTTTGAACATCTTTTGACAAACTGATAAGATTCTTGTTCCATGTGTGGCTAGTAATACCCCAAACGAAGGAGTTTCTTGGCTAAAGATAATCCACTTGAATGTGTTCCAAAAATTCCTTCATGGACCTCGTGTAAAGCGGAAGCGGATTCGTCATGTTCTAAACAATGTAAAAGAGTACCATCTAGGCCTCGACGGTAAAGGGTGTCGGCAATAATGGTATGTTTGGCGGATTGGCGTATGAAGTTACGCTTTTGGTTGCGAGAAAGATCTGGTGGTAAGATATTATCTTTCAGATAAGCATAAATGTCTCCATAAATGGAGGATTGGGCACTATCCAAAAGGCTTATGGTTTGAGATTTTGGATTTGTGTATGCAGGATTTGACACTTGTTCTACAATAAATCGATAATGATCTTGCGTTTCAGGCATTTGTAGAAGAGATGCTATTGTGGCCATGGCATCTGCTGCTTTGTTCTCTGATCTTGGTATCTGCTCAAATTTGATTTCTATGAAGTATTTTCTTAGGTCATCCACCAGCCTTTTGTATAAAATCAGTGTGTCATCCTTAGTTTGGTAATCATTGTTGACTTGGTAGATGATTAATTGGGAGTCTCCATACACCTGTAGTCCTGTGATTTTCCATTCAATAGCCACTTTAATTCCAAGGATCAAAGCCTCATATTCTGCCACATTGTTAGTGCAACGGAAGGTAAGCCTGTATGATCGCGGGATTGTGTGCCCAAGAGGTGTGACAAATAGAATTCCTGCCCCTGATCCATGTTGTGTGTAGGATCCATCGAAGTAGAGTTGCCATGGTTGTGTTGTTATATTGAGGATATAGCATCGGGAAATTCCATGGTCATAGGATGACTGCCAGATAATGGAGCTTCTGCTAATTGGTCGGCGATGGCTTGTCCTTTGATAGCTCGCCTTTCAACATACTGAATATCAAACTCACTGAGGAGCATGACCCACTTTGCCAACCTTCTGTTAAAGTTTAGCTTTGCTCAGTAAATGCTTGAGAGGATCATTTTTGCAGAGCTTGATAGTGTGGTGAGCATATAATGTCGCAATTTTTGTGTTGCAAATATTACTGCTAAGCATGATTTTTCAATGAAGGTGTAGTTTACTTCATGTCCATTGAGTGTCCTGCTGATATAGTATATTGCCTGTTCTTTTCCTTCTTTATCCTCTTGTGCTAGCAAGGCTCCTAAAGAAATATCTGTTGTTGCGATATATAGCAACAATGGCTTGTCTTCGCTGGGTGGTACCAAGATTGGTGGTGTCATCAGATAATGCTTGATTTGATTGAAAGTACTCTCACACTGTTCATCCCATTTAAAAGGCACATTTTTATGCAAAAGGTGGTTGAATGGATGACACCGATCGGCTAGTTGAGAGATGAATCTTCTGATGGACTGTAGTCGACCTTGTAGAGATCTTAATGTACTGATATTCTTAGGAGGTGGCATTTCCATAATGGCTTGGACTTTTGCTGGATCTACTTCAATTCCCTTTGTAGAAACTATGTATCCTAGGAGTTTTGCTGATGTTACTCCAAAGGCACATTTCTTAGGATTCAATCTGACTTTGAATTTTTCCAATCTGTCGAATATTCTGGCCAATATCTCTAGATGTCCTTCCCTGGTGTAAGACTTTGCTAAGATATCATCCACATAGTCCTCCATGAAGGTGTGCATCATATCATGGAAGATTGTTGTCATAGCTCGCTGGTATGTAGCTCCTGCATTCTTTAACCCAAAAGGCATGACATTCCAGCAAAAGGTGCCCCATGGACATGTAAATGCTGTCTTCTCCTGGTCATCAGGAGCTATCTTGATTTGATTGTATCCTGAAAATCCATCCATGAGTGATAGCATTTGATGACCGGCTGTGAGATCTACAATCATGTCTATGTTTGGCAAAGGAAAATCATCCTTTGGACATGCCTTATTTAAATCCTGAAAATCAGTACATATTCTAATGGTGTTATCTGGCTTTGAAATAGGCACGATGTTGGATATCCATTCTGCATAATCAATAGATCTGATGAATCCAGCATCTAGTAATTTCTTCAAATCATTTTTCACTAATAATGCCACATGTGGATGCATTTTTCTCAGCTTCTGTTTTACTGGTTTAGTGCCAACTGGTAAGGATAAGTGATGCATAATGAGATTTGTGTCCAAGCCTGGCATGTCAGAGTATGACCAAGCAAAATTGATGCATCGTTCTTCAAAGAATTTGATAAAATCTGGCTTTTCTGTATCTGTCATGGATGCGGCCAGGTGTAGTATTCTTGCTTTCTCTGTTGTGCCAATATTAATAGACTGTGTGGGTTCTATCAATACTGATGATCTTTCATGGTAATGTTGCGGGAGGATGTCAAACCTTCCATCCTTTGGTGCCTCAATGAGGTTTTCGCCATCGGATGCGTTCTTTATTTTTACTATTTTAGGATCAAATACTGCCATAGAATGGTTTTCACCATTAGATCCATTTTTTTCTTTCATATTTTTGCAACTGGAAGGCTTGGCATCCTCCTGCCTAAAAGCGTCATTAAAAGAAGTATTGGTAGAACAAGTATCAGATTCCTCACAGCAAAGGTAGTTAATAATGGAGGAGTCATTGTCAAAAATAGGGAGATTGATAGGATGTTGGGGTTCCCATTCGATAAGTTCGGGATGTAGTAAAGGCAACGAATCATTAGATGGGTTGAGGTCGGCGATTGTGAAAGCTCGGACGGAAATGTCGTCCAGGTTGTCTGTGGTTATGTCGAGGCCTACAAAGGTATTTTCTTCCACGTCATTTATCTCAATCGATGTCCGTTCATCTTCACTTGAGTCATCAAAATTTTGTGTTTCAAAGACAATAGGATTAAAACTTGAGCTTTGACCCTCCTCGTGATTGGGGGTATACTTTTTGATAATGTCAACCTGAATATCTTCATAGGAAACTTCTGATAAGTTGTCCCACTCATACTCATTTGAATCTGCTTCAGAATTATCTCTTATTTGAAGAATACGCTCCATAGTTTTATTGGTGATTTCTGCTCTTGCTTTTTCTGTGTATCCTAGTCCAGTTTTATCCTTATGTTGGAGCGTAAGAGGCTGGATTGGTTCTGTTATGCCTTGTTTCCTTAACCCAAGAGGTCCCTGTCCTGAATATCCCATCTTCTCAAGAATAGTTTTTCCTTTCCCATATTGATTTGTCTCTATAATGTTACTTGTGGAAGCGGGGGCTTCCTCATCCTTATAAAGCCAGTTTAGTATGGCCTTATCTTCTGATTCTTCATCTAAGCTCCTAGCTTTTACAAATCTGCCATCTAATGCTGTTGTAGATTGTTCTGAAGTGTGGGTGTTTGTAGATGGTTGTCCATATGTTTGTAAGGAGGGTAACATTTGTGATAGATGAAATGAGTGTCCAACACCATATTCACTTATTCCTTTGTCACTTATTTGTACTTCCTTGGTGAATTGATGTGAGAGTGGAGCCAATTGTTCTTCAACATTTGAAGAGTTAGATTGTGCCACCCTTATCTCTTGTGATTTTTGTTGTTTTGGAAGCCACTTTGAAATGAAGCTCTGCTGTTGTTCACTATCTGATGTGCCAACTTCTCTATTGTTAGGTATGAATGTATCCTGAGATGTCTTCAATGTATGACAAGCTTGGGTGTCATTGTAGTCAGCTGTGATTGTTACCTCCTGTCCATTGACGGGAAATTTCAGGCATTGATGATAGGTAGAAGGTACTGCTTGCATATCATGGATCCAAGGGCGTCCCAACAGTATGTTGTATGTCAGTTCCCTATCTAAGACTTGGCAAACCACTTTTTGGACAATAGGCCCAACTTGAATGGGTAATATGATCAATCCTTTAGAGGACCTTTCTTCTTCATCATATGCTTTGATTGTGATTTTTCTTCTTGTATCAATGGCTTCATCTGAGTATCCTAGTGCACGAATCAGTTTTAAGGTACAAATATTTAAACCAGCCCCTCCATCTATCAGGACACGTTTTACACGATGTTTATGGATAAGGACTTCAATGTGAAGGGCGGAATTGTGCGGATGGGTGAGTGATATATCATCATGTTCGGAAAATGAAAGGCAATGAGGTGCGGATAGATGTCCCACCATAGCTTGGAATTGACACACATCCAGATTGTTAGGTACCGTAGTTGATACAAGAGCTTGTTCAAGAATCTCTTTGTGTGAGGGGGAAATCTTCAAAAGTTCCAAGATTGATATTTGTGCCGGTATTTTCTGCAATTGATCGATGAGATTATATTGATTGGAGGGAGGATCCACTGATGGGGATGATATTGATGCTCCTTTCAATATAACTTTGGATTGTGCCCTTGTTGTGGCATTAACTGGTTGGTACTCTTGTTTTCCTTTGAGTGTGACTACATTGATTTGGTTTTCGGATTTGTCCATATGTTGTACCAAATTGGTAGATGTAATGTCGTTGTTCTGATTGATTTGGTTGCATAACTCTTCATCCTCCTTGACAGCGGACAAACAAAGGATTGTTATGTCATAAACATAGCCAACGTTTTTACCTTTGGTGTTTGCGGAAGAAGATTCTCCCTTCTGATAATTGGGTAGAGGATTTTTGAATGTTGTATGATCTTTGTTTGTTTGAGGGCCCTCTACAAATACTTTCTTTTGATCTATGAGGTCTTGTACTGCATGTTTTAATTGAAAATAATTTTCAGTCATGTGACCTTTATTTTGATGATAGTGACAGTAATGTAAGTCATTCCACCATGATGGTTTGACTTGAGGGTCCCAATTTCTAGCCTCTTGTACTTGAATGAGTTTTTCGTTTAAAAGTTCTTTGAGGACTGATTCCAATGATTGTCCTAACGGTGTGAATTTTCTTTTATTGGAGGATCGTTGGAATGATTGGGTTTTCGTTTCTCCACTGTTATGATTATTTCCTTGATCACTACTTTGTTTGACATTAAAACCATTGTTTTGTTTGTTTGTAGTAGTTGGTGTCAAGGTGAATACTGGTTTAGGTGTATGTGTATCGATCATGGTATCAGTATTCTTGTTCTTTTGCCAAAATCTTGGCTTTTCGTTGTTGTTGTTAGAGGAATGGTTATTGTTTGAACCTTCAGTGAAATGTTTGATTGTTCCTCTTTTGATTAGAGCCTCTTCGATTTTGAGCCCCTTTTCGATAACTTGTTCACATGTGGATGGACATTGTAAGTCCAATCTGTAATTCATGTCTTCTACTAAGTTATCAATGAACATCTCTATCTTCTCCTCTTCAAGAATAGATCTAGGGTATTTAGCAAATAGCCTTCTCCATCGTTGGAGAAAGGAAAGAAATTTTTCGCCCTTTGCTTGTTTGGTGTTGTAAAGTTCTTTTAAGGTTACCCCATGTTGGATGTTGAATGAGAAGTGTGTTATGAACCTATTGATTAGTTCTTCAAAGGATTGAATCCCAGGTTCTAATTTAGAAAACCACTCCATGCAAGTGTTCCCTAAGCTCCTTGGAAATAGTCGTAGTAGGTAAGAGTCCTCGTGTGCGAACTCTATGCTCATGGCTTGAAATTCTCGTACGTGATCAAATGGATCGGTTCTTCCATTATACTTGTTGTATGTTGGGTACTCACAATACCTTGGAAATGGTATCATGTTAATGCTTGAGTCAAATGGATAAGGGCAAATGTCTTGTAATAGATATCTCTTTGTTGGCCCTTGTTGGATATTTTGAAATTGTAATTGCAATTGTTGGATTTGTCTTGTCAAAGCATCTATTTGATTTGGATTTTCTATACTAGTTGAGTTAGGTGTGGCTGTTTCCTTGAGTTGATTGACATCAAAGTCTTTAGGAAGTTTAGCACCTTTGTCAGCTAATAGGAGAAGATACTTTTCCATGTCTTGCTCTAGCATCTTTTCCATAAATTTATGGAAATGAGGGTCTTGTTGAACTTTCTCGATTTCCTCTGCAGTTATTTCTTTCTCATGTGAGTTAATAAGAGGATCAGTGTTGCTATATCGTCCCCAAGGGTTTTCTTCAGCCATGGCTGCTATTCTTTCATTTTCTTGTTCTTGTTGTTTTTGATATGCTGCTCGTGTGAAAATAGGCATACAAACGTTTAAAGTTTACTCTAGATTTTGATCTTGGATTTGATTGGATAAGTGCCAAGGTTGTTGTTTTAAAATTTTATTTCGTCTTATCTAGTTTCGTGATGAAAGGATGATAGAATCCTTGATGGGGAAACTTTGACAGAAAAACTCAAATCTTGGTGAAAATGACACTATGCAAGATGCTGCAAAATCTAGGTGTAGGGGTAAAGCTTTTTACTTTTGCGTGACTTAAGTGTTCGGGATTGTGAAAAAAATGTTTTGAACTGATGGAAACCTTGTATTCGATATGGGCAAGCTCACAAAATGTCCTATTAACTCTCTATTTTTCGGGTTTTATGGCGCGCTAAAAAAGATACCAGGTGCACTGAAACAGAGACTGAGCGCGCTAAAACATATACTAGGAGCGCTAAAACAGAGACCGGGCGCACTGAAACAGATACCAGGAGCGCTAAAACAGAGACCAGGCACGCTGAAACAGATACCGGGCGCACTGAAACAGAGACCGGGCGCGCTGAAATAGATACCGGACACGCTAAAACTATGACCTTAAGATTTTTAAGACAGAAAAACTATCTTATTCTGTGAAACTCACTTGGTCTTGTATCATATTGGATGGCTGGTTGTGGAATGTATTCTGGACGAATTCTCTGGCTATGATTGTGGTGTTGTCTAAGAGCTCTTCTTTGGAAATATGCTTGTGAATCTAAGGGAGCTACAACGTAGTCGTCTGTATAACCTCTAGAGAAATCGTGATACCTATGAATAAAAGTTCTATGTTGGAGTAGAACTTTCCTGCTTTGATACAGAAATCTTTGTTTTCTTAGGAGTTGCTTGTATGCAAGTGTTCTCTTTGGTTTTCGGATTCGTTTGGCAAGAGATCTCTTGACAAACTTGGTGGATACCCAATCTCGAATCATGAGAAATCCACAAGTGTTTTAAGGATTTTGTGATGATCTTATCTGAGTTTGATGATAGAAAACACAGCAATCAAGAATAGAATGGTTGTATTTAAAATCCTAGAATCTTTAAACAAGTAGTGTATGTTCTTAAGAATCAATGATTCTTCTTGATTTTCACTGGTTTGATAACAAGATAAGACAACTCAAACAGACTCACTCCTAGAGACAAAAGGTCATCGTTATATACTCGAACGGCCCACAGCTTGGAATTGCGTCGACTCACACAGCCATGTCACCCCCTAGAGGGCGCCCGTGTTTTTGTCTTTTCCAGGTGCGTACTCAGAGTGACGGAAGTGGATACCGGATCCCCTGAGCAAACAGTCCTTGGCAATTATATGGTGAGTGCTTGAGGGTAGATTCTTCCCCGCCCCTGCACCGCCGAGTATTACAATGTTTGGAAACTGACATGGCGTGCTTCTATTTCTAGGTTCTTAGATAGGGTTTCCGTTCGGAGTGGCAAATGGATAAACTCCCTCGAGAGACCTCCCAATCTTTAAAACAAAGATTTTGGGGATGGTTATCCTGCGCACTTCCGTTGAAAGAGGGTTTCCCCAAATTCACATAAATTTTAAAGTGGGTTGGAATACCATGGCTTTTGGCTGTCCCCACTCAGGTCGTTCCCGTAGGGTGAGTACTTTTTCCCACTACGGCAGGCTGTCTAAAGGTTTTAAGAAAGCATAAAATTGCATAAAGTAAATGGTGAGTCTGGTATTCTGATGCACCCAGTCAAGGGGAGAGCATAAACCTATCACCCAATCACAGCAAAATGTTGTTCTTTTTAAACCCAAAAGACAAATGATTTACTTCTAATGGAGATATTGCTCCATGACAAGCAAGATGTTCAATTTTAAAACCTCAAAAAGAAGTGTGATGTTTCTATCCTAGGATTGGTAAATTTTACTCCATTTCTATCCTATGATTGGTAAATTTTAACCATTTCTATCCTAGGATTGGTAAATTTTATTGTTTCTATCCTAGGATTGGTAAATTTTAACCAAATAGAAAAGACAGAAATAAAAAAACTGGCCGCGGACGCGTCGGATCCAGATGAAAGAAATGCTTTTAAAGAAGAAAAAGTGGCGCGCTGGAACAGAAACCAGGCGCGCTGTAACAGTAACCGGGCGCGCTGGAACAGAAACCCGGCGCGCTGGAACAGTAACCGGGCGCGCTGGAACAGGAACCCGGCGCGCTAAAACAGAATCCCGGCGCGCTGCAAAAACTCTCGATCCCGCGAAAACTTTCACGCCGATACCTGTACGACAAGATTTTCAAAAAGTTAGCAAAATACGGGGTATTGCCCACGGTGGGCGCCAAATTGTAAGCTGTAGAATGGGGGAAACAAGCTAAACTATGCATCTACGCTTCTAAATAAGATAATTGCATCTAAAACTTAATAAATTTAAACTAATTTAAACTAGAAAGCTTCAGAAATCTATCCTATTGCTCTCTAACTCTAAAGACTTCTCTAATTTACTTAGCTCTCAGATTTGTAAGCTAATAAAACCATTAAAGTGACACTTAGAGAACGAGAAATGAATTATTCTACTCTAATATGTTCTAAATGTGCAAATTCTATTCTAATGGCAGCCATGACTGCAAATGCTGGATGCTAGATGAATGCTGGATGAATGTTGGATGAATGTTGGATGATTTGGATGCTTGAATGCTTTGGAAACCTGCAGAGTAAGATTGCATAAATTGGGATCCTTTTTGTGTAGCCCAAGAGCTGTATTTATAGCTTTCACGGCAGCACAATTGCACAGGAAACCGGGATGAGGGGCTGTGATTTCCTCTGGAGAATCCAAAGGCATGGGATGAGAAGAAGGAGCTGATCATGGAGAATGGTTTCTCCCCATGAAAACACCAGGCAAGATAAGAGGGAAGGTGGGTGGAAGGTTGTTGAGAGAACTTCCTGCAAATTTTCCCTGAAGCTTTCCCGTGAATGGCAGTGCCATTAATTTGATTGGTGAGAAATAAATATTTATTGGTGAGGGAATAGTGCAAACTTTATGCAATAAATTTAAATAATTTTAATTTATTTAAATTTAGCAAAAATGAGGAATAAATAATTTAATAAATCAAACTATAGGGTTTGGTTTTATTAAATTAAAGGAGAGTGATAATTAAATAAAAGATTTTTGACAATCTTTATTTAATTAAGAGGAAATGTGAAATTAAATAACACGAATTATTTAAATTGTGTATTCAATTTTAAGATAGAAGAAATAATGATAATAATTAAATAAAACAAAGTTTTTAATTTTGTTTATTTAATTAAGAGAGAATTAATGTGATAAAAATGATAATAATTAAATAAAACAAAGTTTTTAATTTTGTTTATTTAATTAGGAGAGAAAAATAGAAGAATTAATAAATGAACTTAATATATATAAATATTTCTATTTATTTACTAAGTAGAAGAATTTAAGATTAATTAATCAAATAAGTTGTATTCAATTAATTAGATTCTCCAGACCATTTTTAGGTGTCTACATTACTAATTCCAATAGGATAGATTGGGAAACCATGACTAATAACACACTACATGAGAAATCAATTGATGTACTATAATCAAATAGATTCTATATGAATTTCTATCTAATTTACTTAAAGGCCTTAAATACAAGTTTTTAAGGATTGACATAGGTAGGAAACTTGTATATGGGTGAAACAAAAGTATATAATCACTATCCCTATCTAGATTTAAAAGAAATCTAGAAGCATTATAACTAGGTGAATGATGCCTTTATCTTTTCAATTATTACGTGCTTGGAAAACAATCATGCAAAGAGGTTGTCCTTAGAGACAACCCAAGATATGGCCAATTTGGGGGGTTGGTTCATATATTTAAAACATTTTCATAAATAAGAGTTGGTAGCTTCCATAAGAAACCCTATAAACACACTAGATGTAGTGATAGTATAATTATCTTGGAGATATGAAAGAATGTAATAGAAATATAGAAATTGGTATCCAACAAGCACAAGACTAGACTTGTCTTTCCCATTAAGTTTGGGGTGTACTCCTACTCCAATATTTAATATGATAAGTCTAATAAGAGATAAATGGCAATATATTCCATGAATTTCTATGAAATTGGGAACATATTTGTCCTTGTAGGGAATATTGGGCCACCGATTGGCTCATTTTTCATCCATGGACCAACATTAGAATATTTTTGGGTAGATTTCTTATATTAACATGAAGTTAGATTCAAGGATTATTGTTTCTTAACAATCCCTTTGATCAAAATTTATCAAATATTGAAATCCCAAATGGAATGCATGAAGATAAAAAGGCCTTGGACCCTTCCTACAACTAGGATAAGGTATTTAACCAATCAATATAAATAATAGATTGGTCTATTGAGGAATATCATTGAATAAAATTTAAAACATAAGTGGCACTAGAAAGAACAAATAAATGGATATAAAAGTCATATGCCATGGATGATCCTCATCCAAAAAAGGACCCTAGAGCCATGCATTTAATAGTTCGATAAGGGGAATCTTCTATCCTACTAAGGGCAAGGCCAAAAGAAAGAAAGAATTGGCTCATATCTTGGAGATGATATTGGATGAGGAGGAAGAGGCTAAATATGAAGATTCATTGTAAAAAGTAAAAATTCATACTAGATCATTAATCGCTCAAGAGGAAATAATTACACCTCCATCCCCTCCTATTTAGGCTAAGGCTCCTTCATTTTCTCTTCCTCCACATGTTTCAATTTCTTTTCCTTGCTTGGGTCAATATTAAATAAGTAGGTAGGAGATAAATAAAAACTAGACTTGTTGTAGTAGGATGTATTATCACAAGGAAACATTCAAACACTTGTTATGATACATGAGGAAGATGTGGTTTATAATGTTGTGTCCTCTTCTCTGGAAGTATCTTAATCAAATTCCCCTACTCAAATTAAGAACCCTTCACTTTCTTCCTCTTTAGGATCGACATCTACAAATTTCCCTTCTCCACCTCCTTATTTTCCTCATTCTTCTTCTCCACATCCAATTACTCCCAAAGCACATATAGAAGAAACATAATCAAGGACTAGTTTAGGGATGTCAATATATCTAGGATCAACTATTGAGAATAGAAAAAATATACAATCCCGTCACTAAGGACTTCTCAAACGTTGTTGAAATGTTCAAGGCCTAACCAAAGCCAAAAAGGGTGAGAATATTGTCTACTATCATAGTGAATGCACAAGGGGAAATAATTGTAGATATAGAAACTTTAGTGGTAGATGAGGAAGAATCACATTTGCAACCAAGAGACTATTAGGTATAAATAATAAACTTGGGTTGTAAGACATAAGAGGAGAAAATTAGTCTACAAAAAATGGTTTTTGTCATTTTAGGTTGAATGATTAAATATGAGATCATAGAAGAAGAGATTGAGGCATAGGTGAATTATTAGCATATATTGAATACCTCATAGGCCCTATAGATTTAGATACACCAACCCCAACCCTCTTGGAAACATTATACAAAGGGACACATAAGAGATATAGGAAGAATAGTGAGTATCACAAGAACTTGGAGGGATTTCTTAGAGTCCCGAGATGGTAGATTTATCCAAGTGGCCATCTATGTGTACTATAGATAATTTCTGGAGTATCATTTATTGATCTTCAAAGCAACAATATCCTCCCAAATGGTAACCAAGATTTTCATTTAGAGTGCCTCATGGCCACCAAATGGAGGATATTTTTTTTGAAAGAATGTAAGAATAATTTTTCTATATAGGAGACTATAGAAGTGGTTATGATAGGAATTGAATGATTCATTTCATTCATCCCTTAAGCCATCCCTTGTTCCTTTTAGGAGTGTCCCAACATGGTCCTCCCTACTACAAAGTTTGTCAAATAATTCACTAATATGCTCTAAAAAAATTTGACTAAAGATGTAATAGATAATTTTATGAGTATTAAAGGAAACTTCAATGTTTTCCAAGATTGTTTGCTAGAAATGAAGGTCACTAAGTAAATCATGAAGACCCTCTTCTCCAAGAAGGTCCATTTTTAGTACTATAGTTCTAATATTAATATAGTCTTGGAAAACTTCAAAGTGCACTTCTTGGAGCAACAACAATATCAAAGTGATAAAACAAAGGTAATAATGTAGTGATATGCTTGGTTCTTAGTGACGATTTCTCTTCTTCTTATTATTTATTATTTGAGTTATTCATAATATACCACTCTATAATTTGATTTTTTTTTTATTGTAATTATTTTAGGCCCGTAAATAATAAATACATGTAATTTAATTATTGGCCTATAAGATAAATAAGGTGTCAAAATGTAACTTGTAATTTTGGGCTCGTGGATTAATTTAAGTTCCAATTCAACTAGTTCTATGTTTTTAAGATTTTTGGGAACCTATTTTGGGTATAAATTTACATCTCAAAAACATTGTAAAGGATAGGAAAGCTTCGTAATCTATTGATTATAAAGCTAGATAGAGTAGTAGTTAGTCAATTTTCATTTTTATTGTAGATCCAAGTTTTCCAAATGGGGTTATGTTGTAACACCCATATTTTAAAATTCAATGATAAGTATGAAAGTCTAGGACATGTTGCATATAAAAATTGTTGTCAAAGTTTTGTTTTGTGAGGCAATGTGTGAATTTTGCACATTTATATAGTAATTTTACATTTTTTTTTTCATGTTTAAAGTGTAAAGACACATCAACCTTACTTACTAAACATGAAAATATCAAAGAACATTCACATTTCCAATTAAGGATATTGATACAAAATTCATTTCCACATAAGAATAATGAAACAATATATATATGTTAATAAGATTGCTCCAAGGCAATTACAATGTCGAATGTAAAAGTTTACATCAAGTCATGTTACAACATCTATTTCAATGTTATGGATATAAGTACTTATCAATGATTACTTCAAGTTCACAAGTTAAATTTACAATTGGCTATGCAAGCCATACAAAGTAATACATGAAATGTGTATAAGTATCCATATGATGAGGAATCCTCGGTGCTCGACCTCCATGAAACTACTTTGTCTTCCGCAAGCCGAGACCAAGAGTGGGTTCAGGCACCTTTTTCAGCCAACCACGAAGTATAATACTTCCTTGGATTTCTTCCTAGCTCGAAGAAAATTCTGACCCTGCACGAGGAGCCTAGCAACTTGGAATGGAGAAGCAGTCAAGGGAACTCTCGATGCAAGCCTTCACGATGCAAGCTTGTAGCCTATATGCAATTCCTAACACTAGAATGACATATTATTTGCTATCAGGATGTGGCAGAGACATATATATATGCTACTAACTGTCCAAAGAAATTAAATCCTGGTACAAAAATTTATGCAATGTTTGAATTTGAAAATCCAGGATGGGAAATAGTTGAAAGTAGCAACATTCCAGATCTACAAGATCTGTATGAACTAGTAGAAGTTGTTCCTGACTCAAGTTTTATGCTGAAATTCAAAGATATAAAGGATCACCATAGACACATGCAGAGTTTGTCCGATTCTAAATCAGAAAGTTCAGACCCTGATGAGGATTTTCTAACCTCACTTCTTAAGAGCACTTTGCAAGATCTAAAAGTCAAAATATAGATTGAAAAATCAAAAGATCCTTACAAAATGGCAGGAACAAAGGACGAAAGAAAGAAAGCTGTCCACCACCACCTGGAAAAATTAAAGAGCTTAGAATCAGATAAAGCTGAGGTGGAAAAATAACTCAGATTACAAAAAAAACCCTCAAAAGGGGTTGAAAAGGAAATGGACCATGGATACAGGATCCCTCCATGGCAGAGAAAAGGAAAAGAAAAAGTCTCTTCTTCCAAATCCAAATTTTTTGATGCTGATACTGATGTTATTGCAATCCTTAAGAAATTTGATCTACTAATGGATGATGTTGCAGATTTAAAGCGATTGCTTAAAACTCAACAAAAAGAAATTCAGAATCTCTCTGCAGAAGTGGGAGAAATCAAAGATATTCTATTCAAAGCAGAAGAGTCTGAAAAAGAAGCAACACAAGAAGAAGAATCAGAAGCTAGCAGCACCAACAATAGTCTTATTGAAAGGAAAAATGACAAATCTTGCTCTCTATTGCTTGCAAACAATGGTAACTATATCATAATTAATTTCTGTTTTCACGGATATAAGAAAATTCCATTGGATGGATTTGTGGATACTGGTTCCTCTAGATCATTGGAAAAAACCAATGCTATTCCTACAGAATTCTGGAAAGAACGACCTGATCTTCCACATAGTTATGCAATTAATGGAGAAAGGATTCAGATGGGTAGGTATGCACAAGATGTCCACATAGAAATTATGGGTAAAATTTTCATCACTGATTTCATTGAGTATAATGATCTAGAAGATGATGTTCTATTGGGAATTTTGTTTCTAACAAAATATGAGCCACTCCAGTTTTGGAAACATAAGATTTCTTTAAGACACAAAGATGGACAGATTGAGATTCCTGCACTTAAAATTGTGAACCATAAGTTTGAACATAGCGGGAAAAAGAAACAGAAAGAGTCAGTAAAAGAACTAGCAGAGAAACCTCCTGATGTGTTCAATGAAATTAAACAGAGATTTGAAATAGATTGTTGCAACATGAACCCATTGTAGTTCTGGTCCCAGGATCATGAAGAATGTGAAATACAGATACGGCCAGAGTTTCAATCATTCATACCTCATGAGCCAGCCTATCTAATGAGTCCAAAAGAAACAAAAGAAATGGACAAGCAGTTGAAAGAATTACTTAACGGACATTTCATCTGTCCCAGTAAAAGTCCATTTGCATGCCCAGCTTTCCTAGTCAACAAGAGAGCATAATAGGTAAGAGGGAAAAAGAGACTTCGCATCAATTATAAGCCTCTTAATGACATTATCCTTCCATTTAACTATCCCATACCATTTAGCACTGATTTAATCAGAAGAGCTGCCACTAAAAAGGTTTTTTCAAAGTTTGACTGTAAATCAGGATTCTGGCAAATTAAGGTAAAAGAATCAAATAGATATAAGACAACATTCTCAGTCCCACAAGGATTGTATGAATGGAACGTCATGCCTTTCAACTTGTGCACAACTCCTGCATATTTCCAAAGACGCATGGATCAGGCACTAAGGCATCTAAAAGACTTTTGTGTTGTTTATATTGATGATATTCTTATCTTCTCTGATTCAGTAACTGACCATTTGCAGCATCTTGAAGAACTCTATGCAGCCATTAGAAAACATGGGATATGTTTAACAGCTAAAAAGATGGTGATTGGACAAAGCCAAATTTATTTTCTTGGCTTACACCTAAGTAATGGCCAAGTTCAACTTCAGCCACATATCTTACAGCGAATTCAAGAATTCCCTGACATTCTTCAGGATAAAAAGCAAATTCAAAGATTTTTGGGATGTCTGAATTATGTTTCCCCTTTCTATAAAGGCTTAGCCGAAGATCGCCAAGTCATTCAATCTCATCTAAAAGAAAAGAAAGAAGGATGGTCTTTAGAAGCAACAGAAGCGGTTCAACGAATTAAAGCAAAATGTCAACATTTGCCTGCTCTGCAGACTCCTTCTTCTGACTTACCTTTATTTCTGTACACTAATGCTTCTGATAACACCTGGTCTGCTGTGCTAATGCGGGAAGAAGGAAATGGAAAGAAAAATATCTGCGGATATCGTTCTGGTACTTTCAAAGATACAGAAAGCAGATATCATATTTATGAGAAAGAAATACTGGCAGTCAAAAAAGGAATAGAAAAGTTTAAGATCTTCCTGAAGCCAGTAAAATTCACTGTGAAAACTGACAGTCAAGCCATGAGAAGCTTACTCAAGAAGAAACTGAACAAAGATATTGCTCAAGGTCAAATCGCTAGATGGTATTTCGAGTTCCTCAGCTATGATTTTGATATTGAATGGATAAAAGGTGAGAACAACCCACTAGCTAACACCCTAACCAGAGAATTTGCAGGTTCTATATATACTGATCTTGAGTTCAACTCCCCAAATTGGTATAGACTAGATGGTATCACCATGTATATGGTAAATTCTGGTAATGGAAGTTTGCTCACTCTCCCCACTCTTCCAAAAGAGATAATCATTGTTTTACTGGAGTCATATTTTTTGAATAAATGGCTTCGAAACATGAAAAATTTGATTCATTATCATCATACCCAAGGCCTAGTAGATTCAGATGAAGAAGAAGAATTTAAAGAATCTTTTGGATTGGAGAGAGCTCCTGTCAAATATTGGTGTGGAAACAACTCCATTCATATCCGAATCAAAGGTTTGTTTGGCATGAACTGGTCAAAACAAAGTAAGATGAATTTATTAAAAGGATTGAAATTTGGTTTTATCACTCGCATAATCTTTGATCAGGATACCTTTGAAGAATATGCTGATATTGTTGGAGCCAGATTTAATCCTTATATGGAAGAATTCCTGAATTTACTATATCCACAGTTTAAAACAACACTAAATGATTGTATGGTTCAATATTTGGTGCATTATCCAAGAACGGGATATCATTTTCCTAGAATTGAATTATACCCTCTCGAAGCCAGATGGAGACCAGAAGTCAGGATTGAAAATATGGAGATAAGACTCAAGCTAGCACTCCTTGCTAGAAGAGTTGAACTAGACCAAGCCTATTCTCAAGACTATGTGGTTCAAATTGACTATGCCTTTAACCCTAGGTATGAGGATTGGATTCAAGTTTATCAAGAACTACCAGACCAATTATTATATTTGATACCATTATGATGGCTAGCACATGGGCTTGTCTGTGCCGTGATGTCACCCACGTTAAGTTGTGACAACAGGATGCAACCCTATCATAAAAAGCAAGATCCCTGTAGCCACTCATGGGTGTTAAGTGGGCCCTTCTCACTCACGGGTGTCCCAAAAGTGATTGTCTTTATATGGCAGACTGCTTAACAACTGTCTTCTCCATAGTGCAGAAGGATAGGGGACACGTGGCAAAAACGTATGGACGGATTCCAAATTAATTGTAATATGCCATGAGGTTAGAAGCTCAGCCTCTTCTTTAAATTGTTGAGGACGCCTCATTCTCAGCATTAGTTGTTTAGGATTGGAGTCTATTGTTTAGGAAAAGTCCCTAGTTTGCATTTCAAACTTATGCTCTCTCCTGCGCCTAGTGCGATCTGGATTATCAGAATCTGAATGTTTGTTGGATGTAACTTGCACATGAAATAATTAATAGAAATCTTTGAAATCTTTCAAAATTAAACTCTTTGAAAATTGAATACAACTCAAAATTAAACTCTTTTTAGCTGTTAAACTAGGGTTGGCTTTGTTATCTATGAATACAATGCCTTTGTTCACTTCATTAAATTTTCAAAGAGTTTAATTATGCACATGAGGAGGCAATTAAATTTCGATTGTCAACTTCTATATATCAAATTATCCAATAATAAAGTGTATGCCCATATACAAAAATGGCATCAACACCAACTCAAACAAAATTTTACAATATGTGGCATATGCCATCTCGGTATCTATTCAATATTTACATGCCAAAATGTCTATCTCATCCTAAACTACTGGTGGATCATCAAAATGGAGCCTCTTTGAAGCACTCGTTGCCTCTGAAGGTAGCTGCACAAGAAAAGTCAAACCACAATTGAGATTAGTTATACTATATAATTTAAAATCGAATAATTAACATCAAAATCAATATACATTAAATTATAATTGAACTCTAAAATTGTAATCTTGATTACCTAAAATATTCGTCTCTTCAAAGGGTCAGGAGTCCTAGAATATGCCCCTCTCAAAGAACCGACCAAACCATCTTTTGTAATTTCAATCTATATAGGTGAAAAAAACATAAAAGTGATCCAAGTTAGCATACAATTGTCAATAATAGGAACATATAAATACCAAACACAAAATAAAATGAACACATACTTCTTTAGGTTGATCTTTTTCTTTATCTCCTTTAGGTGTTTCGACACCTCCTCCTTGAGGTGCTTCAACACCTACTCCTTCAAGTGTTCCAATACGTACTGCTTCGGGCGTTGTGGCACTTGTCAACAAGGACGTATAGCTCATAATTCCCTGCACATAAAAATGACAAGTACATATGAAACTACCAATCTATGTCGATGTATGTATAATCAATATAAGATCTTAAAATTCTTAATTCAATCAAATTTGAGTTTAATTAAATTTTCAAAGAGTTTAATTTTGTCTCTTTTGAGTTGTATTCAATTTTCAAAGAGTTTAATTTTTCCCACGTTAAGTTGTGACAACAGGATGCAACCCTGTCATAAAAAGCAAGATCCATGTAGCCACTCACGGGTGTTAAGTGGGCCCTTCTCACTCACGGGTGTCCCAAAAGTGATTGTCTTTATATGGCAGACTGCTTAATAGCTATCTTCTCCATAGTGTAGAAGGATAGGGGACGCGTGGCAAAAACATATGGATGGATTCCAAATTAATTGTAATATGCCATGAGGTTAGAAGCTCAGCCTCTTCTTTAAATTGTTGAGGACACCTCATTCTCGGCATCAGTTGTCTAGGATTGGAGTCTATTGTTTAGGAAAAGTCCCTAGTTTGCATTTCAGACTTATGCTCTCTCCTGCGCCTAGTGCGATCTAGATGATCAGAATCTGAATGTTTGTTGGATGTAACTTGCACATGAAATAATTAATAGAAATCTTTGAATTTCATGATGTCATTCCGCGATCTGGATGATCAGAATCTGAATGTTTGTTGGATGTAACTTGCACATGAAATAATTAATAGAAATCTTTGAATTTCATGATGTCATTCCACAAATTGGTATCAGAGCCTAAGGGTGAATGGCATTTGAATCTGGACTAAGTTATCAATGCAATTTTTCCCTGTTTATCTTCTTTCTCTTTGCATTCGTAGCCTTTGTTATCTATGAATACAATGCCTGACATTAAAATGCAAATCTGGGATACATATTCAAGTATTTATTGTTCATTTGGTTTTGGAATCTTTGTCAAAATAGCCTATGTTATAATCGTTATAGTCTTGGTCGTGGTCTGGATTTTGGAAAAAATCTTGCCTCATTAAGTTCTATCAATCATTTGATGGAAACTTTGGTTCTGAACGAAATTAGTTGTCTCAAGTAGCTGTGGACCTGCAGTAAGACTGTAAATCCCGTGTTGAAGCCAAAGGACAGGCGTGTGAAGGGTGAGTAGTAAGACAGAAAACGTAGCAGCCAAAGGATTAGCGAAATCAAGTAAGTTCTCATTTCTCCATCATGGCTAGTTAGTGCTCAATGCATGCAAGCAGTTCTCTTTCTTCTGTTATCCATAATCACTTTCAAGATAAAGAAGAACTCGTAGACGAAAATGGTAATTTTAAGTTTCCAGATGTTAAGATATCTGATTTATATCCTAAGAAAGGCATAAAGGCGAAAATGATGAATTATGTGCGACAATCATAGATAAATCTTAGGGTTTCTAGTGTTGGTATTTGTCCAGTCTATTTGCCATTTTTACTTCCTGAAGACATTAAGAGATGGAAAGGAAAGGGTTTCTTCCATGTGCATTTTTCTTTAGTTGACATTATTTTACATCCTCATTTCAACTATGATATAGGAGCTGAATACTTTGCCAGCCTAATTGACACTCGATGTAGAATCTGGGATCAAGCTGTCATAGGACAATTCTGAGGTTGCCTTGTTAAATCTTCTGATGAAGAAAAAGGTGGAGATGCTCGCATGTCTGTTAGACCAAACTTCACCATAAATCTTGATGATAAATTTGTCCAATCTGCATTTTGCCTCCTATTACAAGTCAAAGGCGTCATTTTACAACCAGATTCTGTGTATGCTACTGTAGGTGGTAGGTGTGTTTATAGATTAATGAATATTGTTTTTCCTCCTTCAAAATTTTCAGCGGGGTAAGTTACACGGAAGCCAATACAAATGTGGATGACTTTGGTCGACACATTTGTATTGGCTTCCGTGTAACTTACCCGGCTAAATATATATATATATATATATATATATATATATATATATATATATATATATATATATATATATATATATATATATTCTAGGCTTTTAATCCATCTATTTCAATGGTGCATCTAGCTTTTCCAAGCAAATAAAAGAATAAAAATGATAGTTTTGAAAAGGGAAACTATCATCATTGGAAGCCCACATTTGGCATCCTGTCCTAGAAGTGGTTTCATAAAAAAAATACATGTAGCATAATTTTCTCAAGTTTATAATATTACAAGCATTTTTTAATCATTCAACTCTTTCTTGTATAGTTTCAGCATCAAGTTCTCTAAATGTTATATAAGTTTTGATTTCATTGACAAGGAAATACCCAATAAATAATTGTCCAAAGCAAATAACAATCCAACTATTTAATTCTTATGTTTCATAAAAAAATCGGAATTCGATGTGTTTCTATGTTTTTCCACTTGCATAAGATTTTATTGTTCAATTGAAATAATAATCATAATTCAACATGTAAGTTAAATTCCTTCATAATCAGATTGGAAATATTCCTTCAAAATTTTAAATATATCTATATATATATATATATTCATACACTCAGGAATATCTATTATAAATAGAGATTAAATTTAGAATATAAAACCCAGAATTGTATGCAGCAATTTTGAGATCTCTTTATATATAAATCTTAACAAATATGCATATTCATATATGTATATAATTTTGGAAAACTATCATTATATCACAGAATAATATATTCATTTATACACCATAAAATTCAGAAATTAAGAACAACCATACAGAATTCATAGATTTCCAAGCAATACACAAGTTTGCAAAGTAGTGAAGGAATCGATTTAAAATCAGAAGTATGAAGCAAATACAGATTTCATATATGTATGAAATTATATATTGTATGTTTATATATAACAAAATACAAATTTCCTACATACTGCATATATAAATATCCAACTTTTGTCAGCGGCTAGAGGAAAATTTATGAGCCAAAGTTTAAAGCATTATTTTTTTTTTACAAGTTTAAGTTTTGAAATATGGTAAGGAGAGAGGGGTGGTTGCTCCCTCATGGGCACAACCCCTTTGGGGAGGGCAGCGCCCAGGTCACCGACCTCTCCACAGCGCACCTATATGTGCAGCTACGACTACCTTAATTTATTTAATATTTTAAAAAAAATCAAACTACTAATGCATAAAAACAATGATTCAAAACAATTAAGATGCATAAAAATTGTGATTTCTCCACTTAGACGTTGGGGGTAAATACTAAGCATAAAAGTGTGTATATATATATATATATATATATATATATCTTTCTGAGTATATATGTGCAGCTACAACTGTCTTAATTTATTTAATATTTAAAAAAAAATCAAACTACTAATGCATAAAAACAATGATTCAAAACAATTAAGATGCATAAAAATTGTGATTTCTCCACTCAGACGTTGGGGGTAAATACTAAGCAGAAAAGTATATATTTATATATGTTTATATATATATATATATAGACTTAGAAAGCTATACTTATATCTATTTAGAATAGAAATAATAGTCTGATTGAGTTTTCTATTTTCTCATACAAAAAAAAATACATATTTTCAAGATAACATTTGTCTAAATGAATATATATATATATATATATATATATATATATATATATATATATATATATATTATATTTGTAGGTATATATACATAATTAGAAAGCTATATTTATATCTATTTAGAACAAAAATAACAGTATGATAGTTTTATATTTTCTCATATGGAAAAATAATACATATTTTCAAGATAACATTTGTCTGAATGCAAATTTAAATCTTTTCTCATGACAAACAAAGATGATTCATTTACACACATCTGAAGTAAAATTTCATGGAAATAGTGATTAAAAACTTAGAATCCAATGCTAACTTGATAAAATTGCTTTGGTTCTGTTGTCCTTTCCTGTTCTATTCCTGTTCTTTTCCCAATTTCACCCAATTCTACTCTTCTTTCCTTGTATCCAATTTTGTTTTTCAGAGAGAAAGAAGAAAGCTAACATAATAATAAACTTCAGAATGAATGTTCTTGTTGAGAAAATAACAGTTTTATAAACTTTTTATTACTTTCTTTCTCCTTTTTCCAACTTTATTTTGCTTTGTTTTTTGTTTTGTTTTCTAATTTTAATAATCTTTTCTCATATTTTTTATTTTTATTGTTTTCTATCTTATCACTTTGTTTTTTAAAATCTTCCCATATTTCATTTTATTCTAAGTTTTCCAATAAATCTAATTTTAAAAGAAAGCAAGATTTGTTTTCTATGCAACACATTATCCTCAATTTAATAAAATAAATAATGTCTTAATTCTTAAAAAAAGCATCAACTAAAAATATACTAAACTAATTCTTTTATTTTTATACATTTTAAATTTACCATTAATTAGTTTAAATAAACATTGCAAAGTAAAACAATATAAATAATTAATTAAATAACATCCTAAATGCAATTTATATGTTTTTGATATTGGGGAAAATAGATTTTGAAGGGATCTGGAACCCTTTACAACCAAAAAAACCAAACTGCTGAAAACAGCCAAAAAGACCAGACTGCAGAAAAGACAGCCTGCGGTTAACAAAAAACCAGCTCCCAAATAAACACCATTAGGTTTTACAATTAGAGTTTCGCTTGTTGGAGTGAAGAGTCATATCGAAAGAAGGCCCAAAGGGTTTATATTTTTTTCCAGTAATAGTAGTCCAGCCTTCTTCAGCTTGTGCAGCCTTAGCTTTCCAAGCCAGCCCATCATTTTCCTGAGGATGAAAATCTGCAGCCCTAGAGGTAACATCATAGTTTTCCTGAATAGGTGTGGAAATGACCGGAGAGCTACCAGAGATGGGAATCGAAGCACCATCACTACAAACAGAAACCGGTCTAATCATTTGCTCAATATGATTTATCATGGTAGCTCCCCCAGCGGAGGAAGGAGAAACCCAGCAGTCGAAACCCCAGCAGCCTGTGAATCAGAAGCCCCAGCAACTTGTGAGTTAGAAACCACCACCTCAGAGAAGCTCCTTAGCTGATCAGATTTCTTCTCAACCATGTAATGTTGTTGAGAAGCGCCATTCCACCAAGTAGTTGTCTTTGTCTTCTTCTCGAATCCACATTGCGCAGCAGCATGTCCTGTTTTGAAGCATCTTCTACAGTGGAAAGAGACCCCCTCATAATCCAATGATTGGGTCCAAGACGCCCTAGAAGATTTTAAGAGAACTTCAGCAGGCAGTCCTTTTGAGACATTACTAAGTGGTGTGTGCGTGCGAGAGAATATGTTCCAACTTAACCCTGTCAGGTGGCTAACCTCCTCTACCTCAACCACACTCTTGGTCTTCGAAAAACCTACATCTCATTAAAATCAGGCACCCATTAATAGATTAGTGTCCAAGAAAATATAATTAAGCAATGAAATTTACTATTTCAAGGTATCACTTCCATATCATTTTCAGAATAAAATATCATCCATTGCATTTCATCTTTCAAATAAAATAAACATTCACCTATTTCCTTATTCAAACCTCACAACATTTATTCTACCACACACATTTATTCATATTTCAGTTCCACATAAATTAAAAACAAACATCATCCAAGTCTGAGACGTGACATAAAATAATCCATAGATTATTGTATTGCTTTATGTTAATGATCGTATATAATATTGATCAATTTAAGTTATTTTGTGTTTCTCCTTAGTGAATTGATTAGTTTTTGGTGTTACAAAACTTATCAATTTCATTTTATTTTCCCTAGCCCTTACTCTTTTGTCCTTTTTTGAAATAAAAGATAAAAAATAATAATAAAATAAAAATATATTTAGATCCATTGTTGGGTGCTTGAGTTGAATAGTTGAATTCTAACACCCAACCTACAATAAAGTGATTTCATTTCATAATCTAAATGATAAAATTCTTAATTTTCACAAATCTAGGACTTTAATATAATAATTGTATTGGTACAAAATTAGAAATGTGTTTCCAAATTGCTAATCATGTGATTTTGAGTTTACTCTAGTAATTAGCAAAGATCTCATAAAAGGATAATATTAAACAAGGATAGCTACATAAATCATTGAGTTTTTCTTCCATTGTAATGTCCTTGTAACATAAACCTTGGAGTAGTTAAATTTCTTTTGAAGATCAACTAATTTTTAGGAGAGGTAAGGTGATCTTATGACTTTGTAAAGGCTAATTGGATAGAAATCAAAGATTTTATCCACCCCATCCATTTTTGAGATGAGATCTAAAAAAATGTGTTCAATTTTGTAAGAAAACAACCACTCTTGGAGAACTTCCTAGTTGCAACAATGAAGTCATTAGCAACAATATCTAAATACAATCGAAAGAAGAAATGGAGAAATCTATAAGGACTAGGGGCTTTACTTCCTTTAAAGAGAAAGCAAAAAAATCATCTCTTCATTAAAAATAGGCTTAATAAATTCCTTATTTCCATGCTTATCAATAAGAGGGGATAATCTTTAATATATCACTTTGAATCCTAGGATTAAAAATATTGATTTTAGAAAGGATATTTATGAAAAAAAAATAGTTTCTTTATCTCCTATAGAGGTTTCATCGATGATTTGGTTACTATCCTCCAAATTACCTTTTAGTTTGTTAGAAAAGTGGTGTTTCATGGTTAGATGAAAAATCTTAGTATTCCAATCACCAACCTTTAGTCAAATCATTCTATATCTCTTCCTCCAGAAAATTTCCTCTTTAATAATAAAGGAATGAATCTTGCACAAGATCACTTCTTCTTTCACCATCATTTACTGATTCATTTCTAAGATCTATATATCCTTTTGTAAAGCACCTACACTATACGTAACTTTTTAGATTTCTTTTTAAAATATTTATAAATAAATATTTATTCCATCTTCTAACATTTATATTAAAATTATTTAACTTCTTAGTTATCTGAAATATAGCTAATCCTTCAATTTTTATGTTTCACTAATGAAACAATTTATCAAATAAAAGGGGATTTTGAGTCCATATTTCCTCAAATGAAAAAAGGAAATCCTTTTCATTTACCCATTTTTTTGACATAAACAATAATTAGGGAATGATCATATATGATCTTAGATAAGGAAGAAAAAGAGAAAAAACAAGAATTTAACTAATCTTTAGAGAAACAAAGGAATGGTCTTATTTCATTTTAATTAAAGAAAAAACCACCTCACAATTAGACCACATGAAATGATCACCTTCCAACTCTAGATCGACAAGACATTTTGCTTAATTAAGTTAGAAAGATCTTCCTAACTATCTAATGATAATTGGGTTCCTCCTTTCTTTTCCCTTTCCTAATAAGGGAAAATTAAAGTCCTTGATAACCATCCATTTCAAGTTTGTTTGGATTCTCTTGAAGGTGGATATATGGCCCCAAAAATTTATCCTACCACACCTTGTATTAGAGTTGTAGATGTTGGAAATTTCCCAAGAAAAAAAAAATGGTGAAATAAGACAACAATAGGATTTGGATCTCCACGCATCCAAAATAGCAAGGTTTTATTGAGTCACAAATCCTCCTAAGGCTATATAGTGTTCATACCTTCATATCCATTATATTTAAAGCATCTATTATTGATTTTACCCACTTGTTCCACCAACATCTTGATTTCTTGAACTCATACAATGTATGGCTTGTACTATATAGCTAAGTATTCTAGAAGTTCATGATTATGAGGGTTATTCATCCCTTTCATTTTACAAGGTAGGATTTTTTTTTTTTAAAGTTTTTTGTGTACCCTTTTATAAATAATGTATGGTACTCTAACTTCCATTCACCACTTCCCTCTCTCTCTCTTAAGTTATTATGAATAATCCTTTCATTTTTATTTTGGTCTCACCTATAATCTACCATCTTCTTACTCCTTTGTTTCCTAGTAAGGGGCCTAGGAGAATTTTTCTTAAGAAATCCTTACTTATTTTCACTAACTTTGGGGAGACTACTATGTTGGAAAATGGTCAACACTCCCCTCAGGATTCATGACAAGGGACTAACCACCTCTTGTTCTATCCATGTCTCTACCATTTGTATCAAGCGTTGATAGATCGATCTTTTGACAAAACAACAAATGTGGGCCAACAATTGGTATCAGAGCATTGGGTCACAAGTTCAAATCCCATAGGATAACACTGAGGGGAAGATTATTGGAAAATGGCTAGCCCTCCCCTTGGGATTTGTGACAAGGGGCTAACTACCTCCTGTGTGATCCATGTCTCTACCATTTGTATCAAGCATTAATAGATCGATCTTTTGACGCAACAAAAAACATGGGCCAACATACTATGGGGACAAAATTATGTTAGCAAAACTTTGGCCAATGGGTGACTCTCCCTTATAGTTTTAAATTCAAGCATAGCCTCCATCTCTTCCCCGACCTCAGCCAAGAAAGACATCCTTGGTTCTACCTTCTAGGCAAGTTTCATCTCATTCTAAGGTACCAAATTATTGTATTTATTTGATTGAAAAGGATTATAGTCCTCCATTAAAAAATTTCCCAATATAGGTGCATTATTGGTTAGTTCAAGTCTAACCTCGAGTTAAGGGTCACCTATATCCTCAACCACTTATATTTTCTAGCCTACGTTAAGTTCTTTAAAAAAAAAAATCATCCACCCCACCAAGAGAAATATTTATCTTCAGGGTAGGAGGAGGGATAAACTTATCCTAACCTTTTTTCAAGTTGCTTACCCAAAAGGAATATTTAGCCTAATGACTAATATTTTTGTATTATATTTTATGATTGATGAGTTAGCCCAACCTCAGGAAAAGGATCCCCTATATCCTCAACCACTTATATTTTCTAGTCTACATTAAGTTCTTTTATAATTTTATTTTTATCCACCCCACCAAGAGAAATATTTATCTTTAGGGTAGGAGGAGGGATAAACTTACCCTAACATTTTTCAAGTTGCCTTACCCAAAGGAAATATTTAGCCCAATGACTAATATTTTTTTTATTAAAATCATATAAAGGTTTTTTTGAAAACTAAATCCTTCCTCCATATACCAAAATTTGAGGAGATGGAAATATGTGGATGAAGGCAAGTTCCAACATTAACACTAACATAAAATATTATGTAAAAAATATGTTTCCTAGACTCTTTAATAGGGTCAATGAATAGAAGGTGACCAAGGTACTTTTTATGCTCTAAAAACTTCCTATTCCCAATATTCTATTTGGGGTTTATAAGACCTAACATGGGACAAAGAAACATTGAAGGATTCCCTACACATGTCAAAACTAGGAAACCACCCTTTTAGGACAATATCAGTCCTACGTAGGAACCAAGGGCCTCTTGCTATGATATTGCATAAGTATTCTTCAAAAGAAAAGGAGAAATAAAAATTCCCCTAGCCATAACAATGAAATATAGTAATTATATTAACAACATTATGGTGACTGTTGGGGGATGAGGCAAGACTTTTTATTTGAATTTGAATTCTACATCTGGCATGCTCATGGTAGTGTGGAGTCTGTCAAGGCTATGGTTGTAGGTACTCAGGGTAATGATGTTGGTGTGGATGTTTTGGATTTTTTAATGCGGTGGTCAAAGATTTGGGTGGAGTTGGTTTGGCTATTAATGTAGTGTGTAATGATGGTTGTGTTGTTGATAAGGTGTTGGATATTCATTTCCCAATTCCAAGGCTCCTATGGTGGGTCAGGATTTGCTTGATGAGTTAGGTAAGGAAAATTCACGGGTCCCTTCATATGTGAAATTTAGCTTTTTATTGCTTCAAAATGAAGACAGGGGTATGTGTTGGTGGATAATTGTCATTCATTGGGTCCGATTTTTCTTCTCAGGTAGAGTTGGTCGGATTTATTTAGCTCTAAACTCAAAGGTAAAAATGTTTCTTCTAACCATGTGACTTCTTCTTTTGAATCTAGAGAGATCATCCTTTTTTTTTGGATTCTATTATGGATACGAGTATCTCTATGATGGATTTCTTCCTAGTTGGTAAATTTTTGGGGCCTCGACCCAACATTGAGGATGTTCGGTCTTGGGTTTGTAAGAAGTGGGTGCTTAAAGGGAAAGTGGAGGTTATTGTGATGGCTAAATAATTTTGCTCTTTTGCTTTTCCCTATGATGAAGATTCTGAAATGGATTTTTTGAAGAGTCCCTGGCTCTTTGGTCAGTCGACCTTGGATCTATGTCCTTGGAAGCGAGGCATGGATTTATCCAAATGCTTCCTTCATTCTACCCTGGTTTGGGTGAAACTCTCGAACTTTCCTTTGGAATACTGGGACGAGGAAGTTTTTAAATCCATTGCAAACTCCTTTGGTTGTTTGGTTTTTATTGATGCTATGACTATCTCTAGAAGGCATCTAGTTTGTGCAAGGATTTGTGTTATGATTGACCATATGGATAATCTTCCTGACTCTATTCTTTTGAAATCCAAAGTGGTTAGTTGGAAGCAGTAGATTGTGTTTGAGTCTTTTCTCTTTGCTTGATTTAACTATAAAAAAGTAGGTCACTGGGAAAAGAGCTTCCCTAGTAAGGTTGTTGTACCTCAGCCTAAAGTCTAGAAGGTTAAGGAAGTTAAGGAAGTTGTCCATCCTTCTTCTGAGGAAGTAGCTCCTGAAGGGGAGGTGATCTCAAATCCGATGCTTAATGTGAATGCTAATGAAGTGACCCTAATTGTTGTGGAGGAGGAGACTGGTCCTGCTTCTCTTTCCCTACCCAAGATAGATGGTGGGGATAAGATGTTGTCAAAGATTCCTCTTTCTTCTCCAAATAAGACGAAGGGTGTTATGGACTGTCCTATTTCGCCTCCCCCTTTGGGCCTTTCTCCTGGTAAGGGTGTTGGGGAGGTTTTAACTCCCTCTATCAAGTCTACTCCTAAAGATCCTCTATAGTGCAAGGATGAGGAAGGTTTTATTATGGTCAAGGGAAGAAAGAATAAACAAAATTCTCCTTCCCCTTAAGGCCACAAGGGTATAACTACTAGAAGGAAAAAAGAAGATTGTGGTTCAGATAGTAGGGGTCAAGGTAGGCCTTCTTCTGAAAAAATAAGAGAAATGGAATGCAAGAAGGATATTGTTGAAGGGGTTCACAAAATCCTATTTGATATGTGCTATAGGAGCACACCTTCAGCTTGTAAATGAAGATTATTTCATGGAATATCAAGGGGTTAAACAACTTGCATAAACATGACCTCTTGAGGAATTTAATTTGGGACCATAAACTGGATATTTTGTTTATTCAAGAGACAAAAATGTAAATTAAAAATTTGGAAAAGTTTAAAACTTTCTTGTTCAAATATTGTGGTTTTCATGGTGTTAATTCAAATGGTGCTTTTGGTGGTATTGCCACATTTTGAAATGTTAGAACTATGAAGGGTATCCTGGTTGCTAAGGAAGTCAATCATGTTGATACTCATTTTCTTCATCTTAAAGACAATTCTTCTTGGATTATCTCCAACATATATGCTCCTAATATGAAAAAGGCTAGAAAGGTGTTATGGGAAAGGCTTGGTGCTTTGAGATTATCTTTTCTAGATTCCCCCTGGATGGTAATGGGTGATTTTAATACCCCCTTAAATGATGATGAGAAGATGGGAGGCTCTCAGATTCCTCTTGGTAGTCATCTTGACTTAAGAATGTTTGTTGATGATAATGCTCTATTGATCTAGACCTTTAGGGGTATAAATTCACATGGTCCAATAGAAAAACTAGTTCTAATAATATTCAAGTGAGATTGGATTGCATGCTCGTCTTGGCCTTCTGGCTTGTGGATTATTCCTATTCTCTTTCTTTGTTTACAAGATGTGGTTCTGACCACTCTCCTATTTCTCTTTTGGTGGATAGACTTGGGAGAAGGAAACTTTTTCCCTTTCAGTTTGAAGCTATGTGGTTGCGGCATCATAGTTTTAAGGATTGCATTAAGGATTGGTGGTAGGTTAACATTGAGGGAAGTTCAATGTATATTAGAATTGCTAAAAAACTTTCCTTTATCAAGCAAAATTTTAGGAGATGGAATAAGGATTCTTTTGGGAAGATTTTCATCAAAAAGAAATTTACTTCTCAACACCTGGATGAGATCCAAGTTGAAATTCAATCTAAAGGATTGTCCAAGGAGCTTCAACTTGAGGAAGATTCTTTTTTGTCTCAGCTTCATGATATCATCTAAAAAGAGGAGGATTTTGGAGACAAAATTTGTGGGTTGTCTGGCTTAACTCAGGGGACCATATCACAAAAAAAAATCATCTGAATTGTCTCTAGCATAAATCTCCAATAGGTTTTCCTCTATCTTTGTTGATGGTTTGTTGTTGATTGATGATGATGATATTCAGAATGTTGGATTTTTTGTGAACCTGTTAAAATATGATACTGTGTTGGATCGACCATTGATGGATAGGTTTTTGGAGGTCATTCCTAGTATGTTATCAATGGAGCTTCGTAAGGAGCTTGTAGCCATTCCATCTGCTAATGAAATTAAGAAGGTGGTTTTTTCCTTTGAGGGTAATAAAGCATTGGGCATTGACAATTTTCCACTCTTTTTTTTCCATGCATTAGCTAGAGATGTGATCAATGCTATTAAGGAGTTATTTGGGTACAAAAAGTTGCTTAGAGAATTGAATTCAACTTTCATTGTTCTTATTTCAAAGTCTCTTCTTTTGGGGACTTCAGGCCTATAAGTTTATGCAATTCAATTTATAGAATCTTCTCAAAAGTTTGGGCTATGAGACTTCAGAGGGTTTTACCACTCCTTATTTCTAAGCATCAAAGTGGTTTTGTTTAGGGCCACAAAATTCTTGATTTCATTATTATGGTGCATGAAGTTGCCCATTCTCTGTCTTCTAACAAAAAGTCTAGTTTTTCCCTCAAGGTGGATCTTTTGAAAGCCTATGATAGGGTCAACTAGAGGTTCCTACTCAATTTTTTGTATCATTATGGTTTTTGTCAAAGATTCATGCAAATTGTCAAACAACTCATTTCTATGCCTTCCTTTTTTGTGTTGGTTAATTGTTCCCCTTCCCCTTTTTTTGAAGCTCAAGGGGAATTAGATAGGGGGTCCTATATCCCCTCTTCTTTTTATTCTTATGGTGGAAGTCTTAGGGAAAAGTATCCAAAAGATATTGTTGGATGGGTCTTTGTGAGGCCTGAAACCATCTTCTTTGTGCTCTCCTCTCTCACATCAACAACTTGTTGATGAAACCATCATTATGGGAGAATCTTCGGCTAGAGAAATAAAGGCTATAAATTTTGTTAATGAAGGTTATGAGAAAGCTTTTGGTCAGTGTGTGAATTTTCCTAAGAGTTAGCTCTTCTTTCTTAACACACCTGAGTATCTCCAAAGGAAGTTGGCAAGTATTCTATCTTGTAATCTAGGATACTTTCCTACCATTTATTTGGGTTTACCTTTGTGTGTTTCCAAGAGTTTTGAATCGTTATGGTTGAGCCTATTGTCCCTAATTTTTGACTTGTTAAAAATTGGGATAACCAATCAAAATTTTGATAAAATTTGAAGATTTTCTCTTCTAAGGAACATATTACGAGGTGAAAAGATTAGAAAATCTCAATTTTAGGTCTATTGTCCTTTGGGTTAGCACTTTTTACTCACTCTCGTCCATTTTCGTAAAATTCTGAGTCATTTTTAGTGTGCTTTTGGTCAATTTCGGGTTTTTCTAACATCACTGCAAGTTGGGGATTTAGCTTCTTGTTGCAAGTTAATAATAGGAAATTTTCATTCCCATTGCAAGTGTTTTTGTTTTTAATTTTATTTTTTAAATTCTTTTTAGGAAATTTTTGAATAAATTGCAAGTGTAGGAACTTTTAGAGTACTTTGCAAGTTACTTTTTAGAAAATGAACTTGCAAATGCTCCTAAAAAGCCCGATTTCACTTATGTGAACTTGCAATCACCTTAAAAAGGTCCGACTTCTTTTATTTTTACTTGTTTTTGCTCATGAAAAGCCTGATTTTAATAAAAAAACACTTGTTTTTTACATTCAAAGACCTGATTTCACTTAAAATAACTTGCAATGACTTGAAAAAGGCCCGATTTCACTTTAAAACATTTTCATTTGCACTTGAAAGGTCTGATTCAAGTTTAAATAACTTGCAATATGTTTTAAAAACCCCAATTTGAATCTTTAAGTGAAGATAACTTGCAAAGTGCCTTGAAAAACCCGATTTGAGTGTTTTTCACTTGTAAAATGCTCAAGAAAATCTGATTTTACAAGGAGGTCGACTTCTTTGCTTGTTTTGGGTCATGAAATTTCTGACACCATTGAAGAAAGAGTAGTTTGTGTTTGAATTTTCTTCTCTTCCTCTTTTCATGGCGGATTTTTGAATGATCAACTGCAATAAAAGGCCATTCAACTGTGACAAATCATAAAGTGTAGCGTTTTCTGCTTCTTTTAGTTTGCAATCTTTCATTACAGTATGTGTACATTTCTTTCATGGTTTTCTTTTTATCTTAGTTTGTTTAGTATATGTTTTATTGGCGTCTTTATTTCATTTCTAAAATTTTATTCAATAAAACGTTTTTGTGATCACCATTTCATCTTTCATTAAAACGCATTTTTATTTATCTTTTATGCACTTTCTAGAAAATGTGTTTTCTTCATTCAAAATTTTATTTCAAAATGCCTTCATCTTTCTTAAAAAAACGTGTTTCTCTTCTTATTTCATAAGTTTTTCTCTATATTTCCATTCACTTTTCATTCTATTTAACACGCCTTCATTTCACAAAAACATGTTTTTTCTGATCTTGCATTTAAAAATGTTTTTTATGAAAACGTCATTCCTTTCAACATCTCTTTCATTTTATATTAGAATACCTTTCATTTGTTGAATTCGTCGTATACCTTCCAAACATGTTTTTCCTCATACATCCATTTCATTCCATATGCATTTTCCTTGCTCTTCATATTCAAATGCATTCAATAAACTAAGTTTCATTTTGCCCCTGTTTGCTGAAATGCATTTTCATTTTTAGTTTATTCCATTTCCATACATATTCACATATTCTTCCATTTCATCTCATTCCATTTCCTTGAAAAGAAAACAAGAATAAAATGTTGCCCTTGGAAGCAAATTGGGTTTTTACCAATACATTACAAGTAGGAAGTTTTGATATAGAATGCAAGTTAAAAGTTTTGAAAAGTAACTTGCAATGGCTTCCTAAAATCCTGAAATGCACTATTCACTTGTAGCCAACCTTCAAAATTCTGAAATGCCTTATAAGTGCCTAAAAATTGGACTTTTTGACCTTGACTGCAAATGCAAGTTGAAAGTTTTGACTTTCACTTTTCAAAGATGTAATCTAACTTTTCCATTTGTCATGAAAAGCACATGTCCATTTCACTTGCAATTAGCCTTCCAAGATTCGAAATGAGTTATAATGCTCATTTTTTTCCCTCATACAACCAAAACACCATTCTGAGTTAGAGCCTTCGCCATGTCTACGCCTGTTAATGTTGATGATGTCTTAACTTTATGGAATTTTCATTGCAGCCTTTCAGATTCTTGTTCGATGATGGAGGAACCTGCTTCTCCACCGAATAAAAAGATGAAGTACAAATATGATAAGTATCAGAATGAGATTCCTCCTTCTCATGTTGTCTTGAACATTGAAGAAATCAGAGATACAGAGATCAAACATGTTGATATGTTTGAGTTTCTAAAGAGGACTACGAAATCAACTTCTCATCATATGCAGTTGTTGTTGAGAAGTCACATCCATTTGGTTTCCTCTTTTCTTGTTGCTGCCCTAGAGCCAGAGTTTTTCCTTGCATGCGCTGCTCACTTTGACAGAGAATCTAGAACCATTAAAGATGATGATGGTAATGTGGTCATTAGGCTTGATCCAGAAACTATCAATAGGATTTTTAGAGTTCCAAATGTACCGATATATTCAAACATCTCAATAAAGAGTGCTTTAGATCATTATGAATAGAAAAAAGTAGATTGTATACAACACATCAATAATAAATGGCTTCTAAAGCATCGAACTTGTGCCTCTCAGTGGCCTAAGCTATATCAATTTGAATTCAAAGAAGAGGTCAATGATATAATCACACTCTTGAGCAAGATAATGGGGTTGAAATTCTCTAATGTCTTTGAGAAGTGGATGTACAAGTTCATAGTGGTGATAAGGAAGGCACAACACCCAATCTTTTGGGGTGAGATAATCAGTGATAGTTTATGTGAGCAGCTTGCACAAGTTCCTACTACGCTCACATTCTATATGAACTCCTATTTGGTTTACATAGCAGCTTCATTGAGGCAATTTCTAGGCCTTTCTACCTAAGGAGATAGATCACTAGTTCTAGTTTGGGAGTACTATGATTAGCTTCCTTTGATACCAAGCATAATCCATTACAGAAGAGTCCAAGATGCATTCTTTGGCCATTTCATGTGTCTATTTGACAAAACCTTGCAGAACAACAAAGTATCTGACATTGCTTGGAAAAAGGTCAATGAATATGGTTGTCTCTTCCTCCAGTTTCCTACTTTTACCTACATGAGAGTTGGTTGTTTTGAAGATCAGCCATACATGCTTCCAGTATATCCAATAGATAAAATCATTCTAATGGATCTTGCAAGGCAGTTGATGATAGTGCATGCACGACAAGTTGTACAACATAAAATTGGAGTAAGTATCTCGTCTCATAATCCATTGTAGATTGGGAGATACTCCTTGAAAACTACCTCAAAGGAAAAAGCAATGGAAACCAAAATTCAAGAGATCAAATTAAAAAGATTCAAGGAAAGAACAGATTTTGATTATAGAGGAATGAAGGACAAGATAAAGAGAGCCTTCACACATGTGCATCATCTTGAAGATATTTGGGTAGATCTCCGAACAGAGAAGGACATCTATAAAATGGACTATTGCAGACTCACAGTTGAACAAATCATAGATCTTAATCTGACCTTGATCCCAGAAGGAGTAATTGATTATGGGTAGATTTTAGATCCAGAATATGAAGAACAAAGGGTTGTTGATGCTTCTATTCTAGCAATACACTGGTCTCATAAAGAATCAAGATCTATTTTTAACAAATTTCAATCAGTCTTGGAAAATACTAATTCTTGGCTCAAGAGTATAGGTGTCAAAACTATAAAAATTAGAGTTAATGATGATGATGATTCAGTTGGACCTATTGGATTGAAATCAGAAGTCAGAGATAAGTCCAAGGAAGGTGCTTCTTCTCCAAGAACCAGAATCAAATTGAAAGTCAGTCATGTTGTGGAAAAACTTTTGGAGAAAAAAACATTAAAAGGGAAGGAGGTTAAAGAGATGCAGATCCAAGTCATCGATCAGCAAGAAGGAGAGGTTCTTGAGTCTCCTACTACTCCAAGTATGATGTCTCCACATATTGATGCTGCACTAGTATCAATATTGTCTCCTATGTCTCAAATTGATAGTGATGTTGATTCATTATCAATGCTTTTCGTTCCTCTTATTGCTCCTACGGAAGTTGCTCTTCATACTTCAATTTCATCCACATCTATGGAGATCATGCATGATAATCTGGAGAATGTTTTTGATGCTAATCTGATGTATTCAATGACATCACAAATGAAACTTCCAGAAATAGATACATTAGCTGCAAGTTTTGATTGTTTTATGGCTAATGTTGATCACAATACGTCATCTGAACAAACTTTTGTTGCAATTCAAACTGAGACATCTCCTAGAGTAACAATTGTGGTATAGAATGAATTTGTTTGTACACAAACCACAGTTGTTTCAAATGCAAATACATTGGATCTTCCTCCATGGTTGAGTTCAGTCACTTTAAAGAGAAAGAAACAGGCAATTTCTCTTGATGTGTTTGATTTCCAGCAGTTGAAGAGATCAAAGCCAAAAGTTGCAAAGAAAGCTAAAATGGTTTCGTGGGTGGTTGTGGACAGCAATAGAATGAAGTATGCAGAAATAGCTGAACCTCTTGTAGACAAGTCACCAGAAGAGATGCAAGTATCTGACTACAAATTCACCAGGGTGGATTTAGGAAAACAAACACATGCAAGCATGATGCAAGATGCCCAAAGTTCAGTAATAGTCTTGACACATAGTTATAATGAACTCTTGGCAAAGAAAGAAAAGCTGAAAGAGGAGAATGTTCAACTTGTCTCGATAATTCAAAAGATTACCAACTCTTCAAAGAAAGTTAATCCATTAATTTCTTTCACCTCTGAAGAATCAGTCAAGCAATTGGAGAGAATTGCACAAAAGGCTAAAGCAGTTGATTGATCAAGGCATAATAGTAATTGAAAAGGCATTAAAATTTTTGAGTACTATCAGAATAGCAAGAGTAAATATGAATAATACTTTGGAAGCTTTCAAGCAAAGTTTGGATTCAGTTGAAAAAGATTTAAAAATATGGCATGAGATGGATCAAGTCAAGCTAGAAATTCTACACAGCAATTCAATCATACCAAACAAAGAAAAATACATAGAATTTGAAGAACTTGTGAGAAATAAGTCATTAGTTATTGAGAATCTCATCAAATATGTTCAAGCTACATTAGAAATGAGTGACAAAGTTGAGTAGGACATACTTTCTAGCTTTGAGAAAATGTCTTACAGAATTTTAAATCATGAAGGAGAATTATTTGCAACTGATGTGGTTACTACAAAAATAACAACAAATCTTCATCAAGAGCTCGAATCAGAACAATTTACCATGGATTCAATTCACAAGTTTTTTAATCATTGAATGATCCTTGATAAGATGCAAACTGTCCATGAAGAGCATAGAGAAGCAACAATAAGGTATTTTGATGTAATCCTGAAGACTGTTGTGGTTGCCAAGAACACACTAGGCCCTGATCCAAATGAGTTGCAGGAAATTATCAGCAAATTTCAGTCTTTCAAAGCTAGGACTAAAATGGAATAAAAGTGTTTTATCTTTATGTATTTTGTTTTCAACAAACTACATGTAAAAACAAATTTTGTAATCGCAAGTGTTCCTTTCACTTGCAGTTTTCTAAATTGTAATTACATGTAATCAAGTTACAAGTCAAAATAATTTAGGACTGTAATTTGGAATAAGTCAATTGCAAGTAGTTGGTGGTTCAGAGAATTTGTCAAGTTAGTTGGGATCCTCCTACCTTTTTCTCATGACCTCTCTCATATAAATACTTGAGAGGGTCCTTTGTAATTTTTTTTATCTTTTTGGCAAGCAAGAAAATTCTGCAAATTTTGTACTCATAAAGACTTTGAGCTTTATAGTTATAAGTTGTTCTTTTTCAAGTAATATCAAAGAGTTGGAAATTTTAGACTTTGTGTTGAAATCCTACTTTGCATCCATTGTGTTCTTATGTCATTTTGGAGCATTACTTTGTGATTATTTGGAGATTGTGGAAGATTTCTAAGGAGAGCTTCAATTGAAATATTTGCAGACTTTGTGTTGTGAATGTTGAAGGTTGAATTCATAATTTGAGTTTAAAAGTTAAGAAGAATTGCAAATATTTGTGCTCATAATAATTCCCATTTGTAGTAATTAATAGGTACATCATATGTGCAGACTTTGTGTTGTTTTATGTTGTATATTATCATTAGAATTATCTTTCAAAAGGGTAGATAGGATCTTAGATTTTCAAGACTTTGTGCTTGAAACTGTTTTCTCATCCTGAAGGAAGTGATGGAAGTCTTTGAGCTTTTAGGAAACTTCATTTCCTTTCTCTTAATTTTATTGCAAGCTATTGTAAGATTTTATTTAAAAGTTAATGCTACTTTTTTGTGAAGAGAAAAGAATTTAATCTTTCCTGAAACAAGAGGAAAGGTTATCATTCCACCCATATTTTTTTTAGTTATTAGGATAGGGGGAGCCTTCCCTTAATTAGGAGAGTTTTAACTCGCACACTGTGGCTGAAACCACCATTTTTCTGTTTGCAAAATATTCAACCAACATAGCCTTCTAGATAAATTCAATAGGAAACTTGCGGGCTGGAAGGGTACTCTTCTTAGCTAGGATGGTAAAGTGCAACTCATTTCCTCGACCTTGCAAAGTCTTCCTCTTTATGCCTTAAGTATGTTCAGGATTCTGAAAAAGTTTAAAGACAAGGTTGAACAAATTATGAGATGTTTTTTATGGTCTAATATGGAGGATAAATAAATAATCCTACTCCTTTCTTGGGATCAAGTGTGTAAATAAAAGAAGTGGGGTGGGCTTGGTTTGAGAAGTATTAGATCCTTCAATCAAGCTCTTCTATCATAGAATATTTAGAGGCTCCTTTGTGGAGAGGGAGGGTGGTCTTCACTGTTAAGAAATAAATATTTATATGAATTTAGGAGAGTATGAGATTTTCTTGAACGAAGATTTCATTCCTAAAGGCTCTTGATTTTGGAAAAATATTGGGCCTTGTAAATGTTTAATTACAAATGGTTCTAAATGGTTGCTTGGTGATGGCAACCAAAATTATTTTTGGGAAGATTTGTGGCATGAATGTGGCCCTCTTATGAACCAACCTTGGGCTCCTCCTCTTAGGGTCATTTTCTCTATATTTTTTGGTAACATGGTGGTTGATTATCTTCATAATGGACACTAGAAGGATTTGCATAATTGGGATCCATCTCTTGTGGTGCTTCAAAATTTCCTAAATCGGATCCATATTCCCATGTTCCCGAAGCCTGATCGTATGATTTGGGCTCCTCATGCTAATGGTTTCTTTTCAATTTCCTCGGCCTTTATTAGTTCTTTCGTGAAGCCTAATCCTCTCCTATTTTGGGGGAATCTTTGGAACAAGATTATTATTCCCAAGGTTAATATTTTTTTCTAGCTTTTGATGCAAAGGAATATTTTGACTTTGGATTCTCTTTGTAGAAGAGGGTTTGCTATTTCGAGTAGATGTGGCCTATGTGATTGTGATACAAAAAGTTCCTTTCACCTTTTTCTTAGTTGTAATTTTTCCACCCTCATCTGGAGTAAGTTTCTCTCTCTAGAATTTGGACTAGGTTTTTCCTAACTCCTTGCAAAGTTTTGTTGAGCAGTGACATTGTCCTACTTCCAACCCCTCCCTCTGTATTCTCTAGTCCCTTATGCCCCCCCATATTGCATGGGGATTGTGGAATGAATAATAAAGTTTTCAGAGAAAGTAAGTTGAAAGAGGATATTGTTTTTCTCAAAATCCAGAGGTCCATTGTAGAGAATTTTTCTATCAAGTTTTTGGATTTTTCCCATGTGTCTCCCTCTAGCACATTGATTTGTTATGAACTTTTTTTTTCCTCCAAGTGGAGACTAGTCCATCAATTATCTTATTATGTGAAATCTCAGAATATCTCTAGAGAAAATACCATTTGGAAATACCCTCCTTTGAGATGGATTAAAGTTAATTCTTATAGGGCAGTCAAGGGGAATCTTGGACCTGCAGGTTGTGGGAGGTGTTGAGAAATGAAGATGGAAGGTTCTTAGGTACGATGTAACTCCCTTTTGGAAACCAGACTAATCACCATGTCGAGGCTGAAGCAACTTACATCAGCATCAAAGTAGCATTTGAGAGGGGTGTTAGAAAGGTGTGGATTGAGGGTGACTCACTCAATATAGTGAGGTATCTGCAAGGTACTCAGAAGATGATTTGGACAATTGAATCACTTATCAATGATTCCATAATGATGATATTGTCATTTGATGAGGTATGTCTATCACATACCTCTAGGGAAGGGAATTCCCTGGAAATTTTTTTTCCAATGAAGCTGTTAACCTAATGAGTTTCAAGACATGGAAAGAGTACTCCTCTCCTCTTGAGAGGGCTAAGTTATTCTTAGAAAATGACATCTATCCATGATTGTTTTATAGGGGGTGATAAGATGATAATTATATCCCTCCTTGTTACACATTTTATGGGTATTTTTTTCCCATTACTGAGGCCTTCATATATCTAGACACTTTTGTAAATTCTGGCTCATGGTGATTGTTCTTGGAAACATAGATATGGGTGGGGATATGAGTAGGCTTGAGCCCATTTCCTATGATAAATGGAAGAATAATCCAAAGGTTTGGAGGATTTTGGAGAATGGGAATTTCATGTCGTATATGGAAAGGCTTGATGGTTTTGACCATGAAGCCTCTGATCAATTTGTTTGAAGTTGGCACAAAAAGTGTCTAAAGGTGAATGGGGCTAAATTCCACATCAATGAAGACTTCATACCTTTAATAATGGGTTTTCCAACTGAGGGGCGCAAGTTTCATGAGGAAAGGAAGGGCAATGAGGATGCAATGGACCAGTTTTCCAAGGCAAATGAGAAGGATGACCTAGTTAAACATCCACCTTGGGGGTATGACAAACTCTGCCTCAAGCTCATTTGGGAAGATGTGGTTGAAGTTTTGATGAGGTATGTCACCCTTGACGGTCATTTCTTTACAATTTTATGGTATCACTTTACCCTTCTCAATCATTTTAAGCATAACCTGCATGTTTCCTTCCCATTCTTCCTCACTTCCTTGGAATTTTCAATTTATTCCCACCTTAAAAATCATCAAAACCCATTTATTCATGAAGGAATCATCTTGCTCATTATGAAACATGTTAGGGCTAATACCTCATCCAAGGCTGTCACGGGTAAAGATAAGACCATTTTAACTAATTCTCCATCTTCTGGGTCAAATATAGAGGGTGTTGGGGATGAGGATTATAAAGTGGACTTGATGATAATAGGGATGTTGTTGAGGTTTCGTCCTCTCCATTAGAATTTCCCAGTAAGAAGTGGAAGAAGGGGCACTAAAAAATAAGGTTTCCACCAAAAAGCTAAAAATCTAGGGGTTGAATTTTGTTGGGTCTAAGTCTAGTGAGGAAATTGATGTGCAACTGAAAGGTGGGCAATGAAGGTGGGTGAGCACTAGGAAATATAAGGTGTAGAGGTGAGAATATGGTGGTTCTAAGAAGGGAGGGGAGGAGGGTACCCATTTGCAACAGGTTAAGGACCAAGCTAACATTGGTGGAAATGTCTCCTTGGACACAGAAGACTCCCTTGCCTAGCAGCTCTCTCATTAGGATGTTCTAGTTGGTAATGGCAGTGAAAAAGTTGTGGACATGGTGGTTAAGGAACCAAACCCTCAAAAATTCTAAATGTGTGGCCAATTTCCATTCCCTCTTGGATGATTTTTCCTATCTGGATGAGGATAATACCTCAATGTTGGAGATTCTAGATATGGATTGAAATGGGGCCACTTGCAAATTCAAATTATCTTAGTGGGTGATGAAAGAATTCAATAAGGTGAACATAAGATTAGGAGTCTGAAGGAGAACTATGCTAATCAACCTAAAGGTGTAGCCTACCCATTGAGAGACTGGTTGATCTATAAAGCTCATTTTCAAATTTTAAATTAGAATGTAAGAGCCACATTCAAGATATGGATGGTAAAATTAAGGAAATTCATGTAGACATCCAGAGGCTTATGTAAATTGATCATATGTTTGTCAAAAGTAGTGTGAACTCCCTAAAAGTGTTAATGGATAAAATCAACCAACTTAGGGAGGATCAAATTTACTTTGTTGAATTGCATGAGAAGGACCTATCTACCAAGGAAAAGGGGGAAACGATTGTCAAGGACGAGGTTAAGGACCCAAGTACAAGGACTAGGGATAGTTTGAGGAAAAATTTGAAGAATAGAAAAAATGAATTACTGTCTATGGTTAATATGCACTATAACCAAGAGCTTGAGGTGGCAAACACCTTGAAAATTTTGAAATAGTCCCTTTGCATCTTGTTTAGTTTTTTTTCTATTGGGTTGTTGTGTTTTGGTTGTTGTTTGGCTGTTTATTTAATTGTTTCATGTTTTGTATTAGTAGCATTTTATTGTGATTCAATGTAAAGGGTTTTGGGTTCCTTCAAAACCTATTTTTACCTATTAGTCAAAATAATGAAATATAGTTTATCTTTAGTGTGCCACTATTTGAGGTCCCAAGACTTGACTATATCAATGTTTGGAAGAGCTCCGAGAAATTTCCCACAATAATATCAAGAACCTTGATAAATAACTCATCTTGAATACAATCAAAATAAAAAGAAATAAGAGAGTCAAAGATAATTCATTTTACTTTGCATGGATCTAGTTGTGATTTGAATAAAGAGGCCCAAATTTACCTTTTGGGCTTTTCAATCACTCCCTTAGTGAAGGATCCAAGAAAGGTATGTTGCATAACCTATGAGAAGGGGGGAGGACATTATTATCACCCTCATAATCACTCATATCCACCTCAAAGAAACATAGAATATCAACCCTCTTAGGCCCCTCATTTCCACCTTTGTAAAAATATGGCCATTCACCTAAAGTACTTCTCCATGCTAGAAAGAAAAAAGGGACGAAATCATTTGATTCCTAATTGAAATTTTTAAATGAATCATTCCCTTTCAACTTCCTACTCACCTTCTCATTTGGTATTGTGTAAGGAAAAAACATGTTTCAATCTATAACATCAAATTTTAGAACCATTAAAAATTGAACATTACAACTTAAGAACTAAGGGCAAGTTCCAAGGTGAATAGCACACCAATCCTAACAAATTAAAATATTTTCAATTTTGGATTCACTACACCTATAACTAATAATTTCATTTATTATAAGTAAATAGGTGATCATTTTATTGTTATTATTTTATATCTTGATGAAATGATGTTAATTGGTAACAATATGGATATGATTAGGGCTATCAAATATTGTCTTTCATTATAGTTTGACATGAAGGATTTAGGGTTTTTAATTTTATTTTAAGGATGGATATTAAGAGGTAAAGATAACAAAAAACTCTGGTTAAGTCAAAGGAAGTATGTTGACTCTATTTTGTAAATATTTAGGATGCATGATAGAAAAATAGTAAGTGTTTGTGGTCTTATAGAACCAAAGTTACCAATAGAACAAATTCTATAGATACTAGAAGAGATAGGGGATTTTAGCTATGTTCTATATATTAGTGTTGTTGGTAACTTGATGTATATGATGATCTACACTAGACTACATATTGGTCAAGCATTATAAATTGATAAAATATATTTCAAATCTAGGAAAAGAGAATTAGTAGATATTTTAGAGGGTGTTTAGATATCTTCATAACATTTGAAATGTATTCTATTCACTATCAGGGAGGACTTGATTCAAGCAAGGTAGTGGATATATAGGGATTTATGGATTTAGATTGGGTTGATATTGTTAGAAATATATGCCTCAATCTCACAGGTTGAAACCTCTAAGAGAGTCAAGTCGGGGTGACATGCTTTGTGTCTAGCCGACTAGCAATTTTGAAACCTTGTGGTTTATACAGGTCGCTGTGACAATGTGTCTGTCTTTCCGACTAGTGTTGTCGCTATGACTTGTGGCATTCGTTGTAATCTTCTACCGAGTGGAGATCTCTAGCCGACAGGCCACTCTTATTGGATATCGGGGAGACTCTGGGTGACAAGCGGTTTCAGGGAGAGACTTTGTCGTTCGGTATGTCTCATACCGACAAGAGAAGTCTTGCCGATAAGTATTCATTTGAAGTCATTGGGGTGACTTAAACACTCGGGAAGAACTCTTGGCAATAGTTGGTGTGTCTCACCGACGACATACACTCAGAGTAGCACAAAGGTCTCGGTGTGAAGTCTTATCGATGGAGAGAATTCTTGCCGACTGTTGTTTGGTGCTCGGTATGATCTCTCAGCGAAGGGCGGTAGTCTTGCCGATGAGAATTCTATTGTCTATGTGAATTTGAAGCTTTGGTATGATGTTTCACTGATAGCGATAAGTCCTAGCAATAGCAATACAACTGATGATCGTTAGTATGAGGTCTTGGCGACACGACGATCTCTGAGTGATAGCTTTCTGGACTCGATATAACATCTTGTCAATAATGATGGACTCTTGGTGATATCGAATGTTGGCTTTGTGGCATCAGCGAGACACGATTAGTGTCTCACCGACATGCGAACACAAGATGAATGCCTTTGACCGAGTAAAGACTATCCTACGTGGCTTGTATTCGATGAATCAGAGAAGTCGAATGGGAACCGCTTGCAATTGGATTGTTGCGGCCGTTACTGAGAGGAAGTTCGATAGACTGGAAGCGATATGGATTTACTTTGGAGTTGCAGAAGATGTTCGGTTGGATGATTTGTTCGACGGATGGATGTTTAATGAATTTTTCAATGTGTATTAGTGTGAATTCTATTCTGAGAAGACTGTAACTTGAATGCTTTCTATACAAGGTTGGGCATTGTGAATGTTGTTGTAAACTGACATCAGAAAGATAAGTCTGATCTTTGTATGTAATCTTTATTATTGTAATACAAAGTGACTTCTCTTGGTGTGGTGGGTTTTTCTTTCGTAAGGGTTTTCCCACGTAAATCTAGTGTTCATATGTGTTTGTCTAATTATCTATTTATGTTATCTCTTTCAAGTGCATCTTAATTGGACTGTAATTGTAAAATTTAAAAGTGTCTCTGCATTCTTCCCTGAGGTTTTGACGTTAGGAGAGTTGTTTCTGCACCTTAGCTTTCCTTACAAATATTGGTAACGAGAATTTTATCAATGGTTTTGTAACTCATTGTTATTTTTTTCTTCCTTTTGCAATCTTTGTTATGAAATATACCACTACATTCCATGACATGCATAATACACTAAAATGGGTGTATCTTTATCATCTTATATTGGATTGAAGTCATTTTTGTTAGAAATAAAGACGATATCTAAAAAATTATTTCCAACATCTTTATATTTGACCTTAAGATATGTTCAAAATTGTTATGGATGTTCTATAACATTTTTATGAATTTTTTAGTTGAAAAATTTAGTTATATATTCATCCTCTCTCTTAATTAAAATATAAGATCTTCAACCCACCTTTTTTTCTTCACCCTTGTATATCATTACAATACTGCCAAAAGTTAATCTTACTTTGAGTAATTATCATACTTTGAAATTATCTCATATGTTGTTTATTTTTATATTTAAGCATCTCTTGAGTATAGTTATAAATAAAAAAATTAGGCCTATTCCACTTGATTCAAAGCAGGATGCATAAAGTTGGAACACTTTAATTGAAGAAGAATTCAACCTCATAGGTACATTTGTGTCAAATGAATTACATTTTTACATTGATTCTTGTTCTACAATAATCAATTTGTAGGATTGGGAGCTAAAATTGAATCTAATATTGATTTGTATGATTCTTACATAGTGTCTTCCAAAGCATTATCTTTTGAATTTTTTTACAATTTACTTCTCCAAGAAGATGCAAAACTCATTTAATATGGTGTCTTAAAAGTGGAGAGCATGTTTTTATTTCTAAATATTAGTCAAAGTACCAAAATAGGAATAAAAATCATCAACCTAAGGCATCTCATAATAATACTAAAAAAACACTTGCAATAAAATAAAAGATACTCAAAAAGGGAAGAAAGTGAGTCACTAAGACGAATTGCAATAACAAAAATAATGACCTAATAATCCTAATACCAATAGAGGTGATAGTGAATCCCTACTTATAATAGATTTTATGTAACGAGCTCTCTACTTGGCTATAAATCACCCATAAAAATACCCAATAATATGCTCTATTGTTTTCCTTTTAATGCAACATCATAAAATTCTCCAATAACATGTAGTAAGTACAAATACAATAAACATAAGTTGTGTATCTAGTCAAATTGACAAGTGAATGTACCCAAACATATATCCAGAATACCATTGTAAACAATGTCTTATACAATAGTGATGAAATGGAAGTAGTAATACTAGTAACCATGTCATCCATGAACCATCAATGAAAACCATTAAAATATACATGACAATCATTACCAAAAGTACACACTCACAATTCAACTTAGAAACATTGAAATGATCTAATATGGATTGTGGAAACATTATATCTCTAATCATTACCACATTATAAAAGAAAATCATGCATTCCTACCACTTTGGTGAACTTGGTCTAGCTATTGTGGCTTAGCTCCATAATTTTCTAATGGGATTTATTCTTACTACTATAGTTCAAGACCACAAGAATCCCCAAGATCTCTCTAATTAACATTAATTAGGTTCACTAATGCTCTAGCCAAGCACTTGCAAACTAGGTCTTATCTAGGTAATCTTGCTTGCTAAAGAGACATAGTATGTAAATGTGCTACTACTAAGAATATTTATATGTTATGAGAGATTATGCTAAGATATTTCCTTTTCAAGATATTATATTATAATTCATTCATATCCCATCTTAATTTTAATTAGAATTCTATGCAGGATACACAAATATGATCCACTCTAGAATTTGTTTGAGTTATCACGTCTAATTTTCTTTCAATAGTATATGCATTATTCTTTAATAATTAATTCAATGTGCATATAATTAAATATGATATTCTCTAGATCAATATTTGTAATAAAATAAAAACAACACCTCTAGCATTTAGATTTCACAATCAAACACTTTAAGCAATTTCATCATTCACTATAGCAAGGCATTCTTCACATGATATATCCACAAAATACATTTAATAGAGTGATAATAGTTTTAAGTTAGTCATATCTAGTCTCATGATTCTAAATTGAGTATAACAATTTTTTTCACATTGAGAATGAGACTAAAAATATATTCTTAAGATGATTGACAACAATAACAAATGGTTTAGTTCCATTTTAAAACATAGTTAGGCATTACAGATATTAAATCATAATTTATTATTGATGTCAATCATATCATCTAACTAAATCATAAATAAATACAAGCTTCTCATTTTACATATCAATCTCATGCATCAAACTATATATGTGTTAACCTTCAATTGAGAGAAATTAGATACCCTATCCAATCAATAAGCTATACAATTGTCCTTGGTAATTAGTTGTACACTTGACCAATTAATCTATACATAAGCAATTATCCTATACTTTGTAATTATTTTATTGTAATTATATCACTATATACAAATGTAATAATACTATGAAGGCCAAGCAAAATAGTGACTTACTACTCTAATGTGTCATACATTAGTATTGTCTTAAGATTGATTTTTAGACTAATTACAAAAAAAAAAGATTTTGAACATACTACTAGATCCTACCATGACAAGTGCTAATAAAAGTATATGCTTATATACTCGCAACTAAGATGGATTATATTCAAGAATCATTGAAAATGCATTGCTCATAGGTGAAATTCATTTGACCTATAAATTATTCAAAGATCAATTCAATGATAAAAAAATTGACCAATAAAAATAAAATAACTATTTATCACAATGGTGGTAGTGGTTGTCGGCTCCATATACTCCCTAGGGACTAGTCTTGCCTCCCCACTCGCCTCTAAGTGTTGCTGGGCAGGAGTTCACTACCCTTAATAACCAAAAGAAAAAAACCTATTTATCACTTTTTAATATGAATAAAATACAAATAAGATAAAAATATATATTGACTATTTAATCAATTTAGCCTTATCTTTTTTCCAACATTGAATTGTAATACTTGAATGTATATCAACTGGTTTCCAGATTACTAAACTGTTACAATAATATGAGCTGAAGATCTGATATGGTTTCTCCAACTGTTTCAATTATAAAAGAAACTTTATCATATTTGTGTTGCAGAAGATTGTGTGTTTTGATTGGCATTCACAATACAAAATCAATGGTTTCTATGATCCTTCTGTTTCACCTGCCAATGTCCCTCCTTTATTGACGATCTCCTTCTAAAAGACAAGGAGATGTAATTATAAAAAACTCTCCATATCAACATGATAATGGTTACTAAACGGGTCAGTACACAAGTGGTTTGGCCATTGATTTAACCACAAGGGATGGTTCAGTTTGCATGTGGTTTTGTTTGCAAATTACTAAATTTAAATATGCATAGTAATATAAACTTTTTCTATGTACAATAGACATGGTAGATTTATCTTTGAAAAATTTAGTGGGAGTGGGGGTAACAAATTCAAAGGACTTCTTAGAGTGAGGAGGGTTTAAATAGTGGGCTAGGGGAGCTGGAAAATATTTTACTCATGCCTTTAAACTAAGGATTGGAGGTTTTGGGGTTGATAGAGACCAACTTAGGAGAATAAGGGTTGTTATCATCGAAAACTATGAAAGGTTTAGGAACACCAATCAAGGGATTGTGGAAGGAGACCTTCTTCTTCTTGTTGTTGCATTTGGTGGAAGGAGAAGGGTCCTTAGTAATAATGGACTCAAAACCAACTAGAGGAGAGCAAGAATTAACTTTTGGGGAGGATTTATCAATTTTGAGTTTTTTCACAATGAGGCCATCAATAGAATGGTGAGCAACAAGAGAAGGGTTATAGACAAATGAGTAGATAAGGAGACTAAGTTTTGAGAAAGGTGGAACCAATACAAGAAATACATAAGCCCCTAATACAGGGGCAAGCCCTTTTCACCCAAATACATGCACCTTATGAACAAATTCCTCAAGGGACTGAACTTTGTAATCTTTGTTTGTCCCTAATCCTAAAGTCAATTTACTCTTTCTTGCTGAAACATGTCAAAATTATAGAGTAGAGTTTTATGAGGATTTTTACTATTTTGAATATCGCTAACAAGATTTAAAATTTATTAGTAGTGATATATTAGATGACAATAACTTGTTCAAATTTTATGAATTTAACTCATATAATGTTAATTATTTATTAATTATTTATTATTGACTCTAGAATTTTCCATGAAATATTACAACATATTTACTATGGAAATATTTCTTTGATGCATAAAATCAATTTGGTAAAAGGTTTACCAAACATAATGCCTTCTAAATGTACATGTATTGGATGTATGGTTAAGAAAATCTATAGGGAAATATTTCTCAAGTTAACCATGGAGGTCAAGTGAAAAATTATACCTCAAATGTAGCAACCTATTGGATCCATGGAAATTGCATCCATTAATGGAGATAATTATGCTTAATTTTATTAATGAGTATTGTAGAATTTTTTGGATAAGTTCTTTTGAAAATAAGAGATAAAGATATGAAATATTTCATTAGTTTTGTATAAAGATAATTTGAATTCCAACTTAAAAGCCTTAAAATTGATAACTTGAAAATAAATATATTAACAATACACTTTATTTTTAAAGAGTTGTGCATTAATCATGAAATAATTATATTTTTAACACCCAAGAAAAATAAAGTACCTAAAAGAAAGCATGGGAAAATAGTAGAAATGGTGAGGTTGCATAGTAAAAATATGTCATATAAATTTTAGATTGAAACTATGAATTGTGTTGTTTATTTAATTAATAAAATTGTAAGAAATGTCACTACCAAAGAATGGTCAAGGAAATAACCTAATTTTGAACATTTGTGTGTGTTTGGCTATCTTCCTTTTGTGCATGTTCCCAAGGGAAAAATAAAAAATGAATAGAAATCTATTCCACATGTTTGTTGGGTGCAATGAACACTCTAAAACATATAGATTGTACAATTGTCAAACTAACATAGATAGTATTAAAAGAGATGTATGTATTAGTGAGAATGAAATTCATGGTTGTTTTAGAATTATGGTGATTTTTATTGAAGATAATAATCTTACTATTAGTTGGCATAACATTAAAATTGATATGAAAGAAATGAAAAGTCTTGAATCTTGCTTTGCAACTTTCTCGCCCTTGTTTTTTTTAAATTCCTCTGCTCCTACTTTGATTTGACTACCTGATGGGACAATCGGGTGGGGGGTCGGGAAGGCTTCCCATTCCAAGATTGTTGTCCCTATGTCTAATGTTGTGCCTGCTTTAGCAACTTCCAATGTTTTTATTCCCCATATTGGTTCCCCTTCTTGTACCTCTGTCCCTTCTCCTGGGGGAAGGACAGTTGGTACTTCTAGAAAGATGCCTTTGTCCCTGTCTTTTGGTTTAGACTCTTTCTTCTTTGAAGAAGAACCGGCCTCTTTTGTGGATAAACTGGTGGATTTCAGCTTGCCAACTATGGGAAAACTGAGTTCGGAGTCTGTTGCTTGCTTAGTTACTGGCTGGGAAGTTGATGTCCTCAAAGCATTGATGATGAAGGCAATGGATGGCCTTAAGTTGTCATTGGTTGGAAAGTTTCTAGCCTGCTTCTGTTCGGAACCTAAAAGGAAGCGTCTCTATCAGTGCAATGCCCAAAGGTATCTTCCTTTTTTCCTTTATGGTTTATTAAGATATGTTAAAGGTGTTAACAAGTGGACCCTGGGCATTTGATGTTGGCTTCAAGAATTTCCTCTCTTTGTGTAAATGCAAACCAAGCTTTGACCCTTCTGTAGACCTAGGTGTTATGGCTCCTACATGGGTACACCTTCCAAGGCTACCCCTTGAGTTTTTGGAGTTGGGCATGTTGAAAGGGATTGCCAACTCTTTTGGAAGCCTCCTAGCGATTAGCAAAATAATGCAAGAAAATACAAGGTTAGTTTATGCCTGTACTTGTGTTAATGTTGTCATTAACACGGTTTTTTCGACCTTTGTTCTCCTTAAGTCAAAGTTTGGTAACTGGTCCCAACCCCTTGAGTGCGAAAATGTAAGACAATTTTGTCAGTTATGCAAGAAATTCGGTCACCTTATAAATTCATGTAATAAAAGGACTCAAGATGTACGCAATGAAGATATGCAATCCCTAATAGAGTCAGATATTAAGGATTCTAATGTTGATTCTGCTGCACCCCCCTATAAGGATGTCTGTGTCCAAGAAGCAACTATTGTCCTAAAGAATCCCCCATGGAATGATGCTTTTTCCTTAGGAAAAGAAGTTGCTTGTCATGATCCTTTGGTTGTTTCTCGGGTCCTAAATAGTAAGGAAATCAAGGAAGTAGCCCTAGGAGAAGGAATCCCAATCCCGAGATTGCAAAAAGGTATGAAACCAAAGGTAGATGAGGAAACTCCAAAAGAAAAATCAAAAGAAGAGATGGAAAGGACTCATAGGGAGGCCAATGAATTGGCTCAAGATAAAGCTGATCTTGGTGCTAATGAAGTAGATGGGATGGAGGAAGGGGAAATTCCTACTATTGTGTCTTCAGCCTCTACTTTTTCCTCGGGGGATATTTCCTTTCCATCTCAGAAAGAGGGTAGAAACTTGAGTGACTCTGACTATTTTGGGCTTTCCCCCTCATCCCAGTGATAGAGAAGAAGAGGAAGAATGGTTACAAGCCTCAAGTAAGTCAAAAAAGAAAAAGAAACCAAATTTTGGTGGAGGAAACAAGGTTGGAAGACCTTCCCAAAAATAATCAAGGAATAAAGATACAGTGCAAGATGTGGCTTCCGATAGACAAAAAACTTTGGACTCGATCACGGGTTCGAAGTCCAAAAAGAAGTAATGTCGGTTGTTCTCCTAGTGGCCTCCTGGTATTTCTGTAAAAAATTTGTTCAATGAAGATTCTCTCCTGGAATATTAGGGGCCTTAATAGCCCTTATAAACAATTTTTGTTCAAAACGTGTATTCTGGATAACAAAGTGGATGTTCTACTCCTTCAAGAAACTAAAATGAAGAAAGAGACCTTTGACAAGGATATTTTAAAAATTTGGCCTAGTGCGAATTACTTTGTGAGTGAGGCTGAAGGGGCCTCGAGGGGAATAGTCAATCTATGGAATACTTTGAAATTTAAAGATACTTTAGGATTTGTTAGAAAAAATAGTCTAATGGTGTCTTTGAAAGACCTATCTTCTCAAGATAAATGGAACTTAATCAATATATATGCCCCCAACTTTAGTAGGGACATAATGTAACTATAGGATTTTCTGAATGATGTCATAAAAAGCAAATTGGACAACTATTGGATGTTGGGAGGTGACTTCAACTCTCCTCTTTTACCCTTAGAGAAGTCAGGGGGGATGACTATACTAAAAGTATGATGGAATTGGTTGGTTTCTTTAATTCTTCCAAGCTTTTTGATGTTTGGCTGGTTTCTTTAATTCTGCCAAGCTTTTTGATGTTCCTCTATTGGGTTCCAAATTTACATGGTCCAATAGAAGGCTTGGCAATCAATTGATTCAAGTTAAGTTGGATAGGTTTCTTATCTCTTCAAATTAGAATATCTCCCAACATCTCTCACTCTCTACCCTCCCAAGATTTGGTTCAGACCATAATGCCATCCTACTTAAAAGAAATGTTGATCATAACAAAGGTCCTTTCCCCTTTCAGATTTGAACTAATGTGGAGTCTCCATCTTGAATTTTTTGCCCTAATAAAAAATTGGTGGGTTGGACCTATGGGAGGAACCCCCATGTTTTGCCTGGTGGAAAATTTGAGAAGAATCAAGCAAAGAGTGAAAGGATGGAATAAATTAAGCTTTGGTAACATCTTTGAAACTAAAATATTTTTGGGGAACAACTTAAAGGAAGTGCAAGATAAAATGGAGGTTGGTGTAATGGATGAAGAGATTTGCACTCATGAACGTAATCTTAGATCTCAATGGTTTAAGGTCAACAAATAGGAGGAGATTTTTTGGATGCAAAAATCTTGGGTCTAGTGGCTTACTAAAGGAGACCAAAACACCAAATTCTTGCACCAATCCATTATGAAACACATAACCAGGAACAAGATAAGAATGCTTAAGAAAGAAGATGGCACAACAGTGAATATTGAAAGAGAAATAGTTGAGAAAGCTGTGAAATCCTTCTCCTCCTTCCAAAATGGTCCAGGGGATACAAACTAGGTATTTGACAATTTCCTTGAAGTGATTCCTAAAGTTATTAATGAGCAAGATATTAAGGTTATGACTAATGTTGTCTCTATCAAGGAGGTTAAACAAGTTGTTTTCTCCTTTGGGGCTTACAAAGCCCTGGGGCCTGATGGGTTCCCTCCGACCTTTTTTTAGATATACTAGGATATTGTAAATACACCTATTCAATGCTGCTAGAGATTTCTTTAGATCAAGGAGGCTTCTCAATCAATTGAATGCAACCTTCATAGCCCTTATCCCCAAGGAGGAAGAAGCCCCATCTATAAAGGACTTTAGACCCATTAGTCTTTGTAACACAGTGTATAATTTTTTCTCGAAGATAATTGTGCTCAGACTAAAAGTTGTGTTAAGCAAAATGATAGCCCCAAATCAGAAATGATTTGTCCAATGAAGAAACATCTTAGATGTTTTTATTACCACCCATGAAATCCTTCACTCAATGGACCTAAGTAAAAACCTAGGGATGGCCCTGAAAATTGACATTTGAAAGGCTTATGACAGAGTTTCCTAGCTATTTCTCTTTGTTGTTCTCAAGAAATTTGGGGTTGATGGTAGATTCCTCAAGTTGCTCACTACCTGTGTCACCACCCCTATGTGCTTGGTTCTTGTGAAGGGAGTCCCCCAGGGGTTCTTCTCATGTGGTCATGATCTAATACAAGGAGACCCCTCTCACCCTATATGTTTATAATTGTAGTTGAGGTCCTTGGAAGGAATATTCAAAAGTTCATTGATTATAAAGTCCTGAGAGGAGTTAAAGTTGCTTTGTCTCTCCCACCTGACACTCATCAACAATTTGTTGATGATACTATACTGTTTGGAGAAGCCTCAATTGGTGAAGCCAGCCAATGGAAATCTATTTTAAATGATTATGCTTTTGTCTTTGGTCAGCATATTAACTATGATAAGAGAAAGATATACTTATTTAATGTTGATCAATTAGTGAAAGAAAGAGTGGTGTGGATCCTAGGTTGCCAGGAAGTTGTTCTGCCTACTACTTACCTTGGGCTCCCTCTGATATCAAGAAAACTAGATAATAATTATTGGAATCACTTAATTGAAAGAGTCCAAAAAAAGTTGGCAGGTTGGAAAGGTAAACTTCTAAGCCTAGCGAGGAAGATACAATTGCTAAAAGCTTCTCTTCAAAACATCCTGGTCTACTATTTGTCTCTCTTTAAAATTTCAGCCTTCATTGGGGAAAAAATAGAACAAATACAAAGAAGATTCATGTGGTTTGGAATAGAAAAAAAAAATAGATTGGCTTTGGTAGGGTGGGAGAAAGTGTGTACCCCTAAAAATGTTGGAGGACTGGGCATAAGGAGAATTAAACTTTTCAACAAATCCCTCGCTGCCAAGATGGGATGGAGTCTCTTGGAAGGGACTAAGGATTGGGTAAAGATATTCCAAGATAAATATCTTAAGAATAAATAGCTTGGTTTTTTCCTTACTTCCTTTGATCTGCCTTATGGATCCATTCTTTGGAACCATCTTGTCAAAACCAAAAGTGTGTTGAAATTGGCTGTGAGAAAGTGGATTGGAAATGGGAAGGACACTGATTTCTGGAAGGACCCTTGGGTTGTTGATTCCCCTCTCTCTTCCTTAGATGCTTTCAACCCCCTCAAACAGAGTCCAACCAGAATATGTGGAAAAAAGGTGGCATACTACATCAATTGGGAGACTGATGAACCAAAATGGAAGGAATTTAACATATTGCTTAGGAGTGCCAACTTGAGAGATCAAATACAACTTAATTGGGAGCTGATGGTGCAAAGAATACATAGCCTCATTGGGTAGGTGACTCGGTTCTCTAAAGATAGGAAAGATGAATGGTTGTGGACTAGGAACCCCTCTGGCTGCTTCTCGGTCAAAAATGCTTATAAGGAACTGGAGAAACCTCTTATTGATTGCATAGACCTTCATTGGGACAAGGTGTGGATAAAAAACCTTACTCCGAAAGTAAATTGTTTCTAGTGGGCTACTTCACATGGCAGAATCTTAACTATTGATAACCTTGTGAGGAGGTGGTTTCAGTTAGTTAACAGATGTATCCTTTATAAGCAGGAAGAAGAGTCTGTAATGCATTTATTCTTCCATTGGCGGTACTCTAGAGAAGTGTGGTCTTTTTTCCTCCCTTTGTTGCTCACAGATTGGGTGTTTCCCCTACTATGAAGTCATTTATTGAAAGTTGGTCTAATTGTCCTTACTCACATAAGATTATAATGGATCTCTAGAATCAAGTCCCCCTTTCATAACTTGGAGAATTTGGAAGGAAAGAAATAATAGGATTTTTCAGGGAAGCTAAGAGAAACAACTATGAGATATGTATGTCTATAAAGGCCCGAATATAAGAAAATGTGGAAGTTGGAGGGTACAACTACTCAAAAGTCTAGTCATCCTATAAAGAATTGAGAATCAAGTAGATATGGGGAATAAAGGACCTTATCAATCTTAATTGGTCCATGCTTTCTATTAGGAAGTCAACTATTTGGACTCCTCCTGATAGGGAATGGATTAAATGCAACTTCGATGGGTGCTCAAAAGGAAATCCTAGCATTGTAGGGGTAGGAGGGTTGCTGAGAAACTACCTAGGAGATTGCATAGTGGGATATGGAAAAAAAATGGGTATCTATACCAACAAAAAAGCAAAGGCAATGGTTGTGTGGGGAGGAATAAAGATGCTTAGAGACTTTGGTTTTAAGAAGGTAATTTTGGAAGGAGACTCCAAATTAATAGTTGACATCTTGAAAGGTGGTGTTGAGGCCCCTTGGGAACTAAAAGACATTATTGATAATTGCAAGGTCCTAATGAAATTCTTCACTCACTGTCGTATACATGTGTTCAGGGAAGGTAATCTCTCTACTGACTGTGCAGCCAAACAGGCACTCAAGTGTAATAGGTGGACCCGATGGGAGTACAATCAATTGCCTTTGTCAATGAAAGGAAAAGCGCTCAAAGATAAATATGTTAATGTTTATAACTTATAAAGTTGGTAAAAGAGATCGGTATAGGAGGACTATGCAATCTAATGTTAAAAAGGGCTCTTATTTTAATGATGGAAATCTTGGTATGAAAAGGAGTAAGAAGACATCCTCAGGTGAGAAATTTAATTTTCATATCATTCCCAAGAAAATTAAGAATCACATGGCATATTTCAATGCTAAGGCTTGCATCAAATCCCAGTGTATCGACGTGCCTAATGTCAAATCCCACTTCTTCATTGAAGATCAACTTGCTATGAAAAATATGGACTCATTTATTATTTGTGAAGGCAATAATGAATTTTCTACCTAGGGAAATGTGTTAAAGGACACTTCTTTAAGAAAGTTATCGAATTTCACTTCTAAAAGAGTTTATTCATCAAAACATAAGTTGTTGTGTGCTCTATAAGATTAGTTGGGCACCTGGGTGTTGCAGTGTTATGAGGAAAGGTTTGCAGAAGAATAGCTCAAAAAGTTTACAGTGTTCTAAAATGGGTGGGCCTAGAAAACGAACCAAACCTCCAAATTGCTTGGCTCTTAAGCAAAATTTTGATCTTTGGAGGGTGTTCAGTAGAGCAGGAATGGCATATTTTTTTGAGGTGATGAAAGGGTATAATGAGAGTCTCATGGATAAATTCACTAACTCTTGGAGGAAGGGGAAAGTGGCTATTGAGGCTGTGAGATTTGAGGTTATGAATTAGCTCATTATGGAGGTGATGGGTCTAGAGAACTAGGGAATTAAGGTTGTTAAGAAGAGAAGAGCTGATTACCAGGCATTTGTTGACAATTTCCTCCATGATGGCGAGAAACTCATACTGTTTCAGAATGGGTATGTGCAGCTCGATCTCCCGTCACCTTTCTCTCTAGTTAGTATGTTTGTTATGAGATATTTTACATTAGAGGGTATATATATGACCATCCATGCTTATCACATTCCTTTGCTTAACCACATTTTTCACAATGAACGTATAAACTTGCCTTTTTACCTGCTTTCCTCGATGCAACAAAATATAGAAAATGGTATGAACCCCCCTTAGCACCAAGGCCTCATGCTTGCTCTCTATAAACATGCCCTTGCTCTAAAACCCACGACAATCCTTTGGCTGTGAGATTGGATATCCCAAATCAAAATGCAGGGGAAGATGGAGAACCCCTACCTGCTACTAATCCCATTCCAAAGCCTAACCCTAGGTCTCTGCCCCAAATTATTGACCACAAGGTGATTCCCCCTGTTAATCTACCTTTACTGCAAAAATTTCAATTCCCTCGACCCTTGTGGGTAAGAAGGATCCTATGAAAAATTCCCTTGAGCTTGAATTGGTTAAGGCCACCCCAGAGAAGCGGAAACACTCACCACTTCTCCTTGAACCTCTGAGGGCCAAGAATATGAAAAATGACCTAAAAAAAATAGTGTGATCATCACAATAAATAAAGACAAAGAGGGTAATCAAAAGGATGTTTTGGAGGAAGGGAAGCTGAGTCTGTTTAGTGGAGGTCAAAGATTGGCACGTCTTGCAAAGGTTGCCTCTCAGGAGAAAAAGGGTAAATAAAAGGCCATAGTCCAAGAGAAGGAGGAATTGGAGATTGAAGAGTTTGAGCCACAAGTGGATGATGACAGTGAGGACATGGACTTCGAAGAGACTGCGTATGATATGGGATATGAAGAAATGGAGGATAAAGAAGATAATGAGGAGGAAGAAACTGGAAGAGAAGAGGAGCAAAGGAGTGAAATGTTGAAAGCTACTGAAACAGAGATCAATGCTATAACCACTAACTCTATTGATGATTCTAGTACTAATTTTCTTAAAAGTAGGATGGCATATATGCAAGTCCAGATGGATGATATGGAGAAATCTATCATCACATTGATGAGGGTTACCAACGTTCTCATGCGTAGGGATATGGTGGGTGTTGTTTCAAGTCAAACCAAGATAAGGAAAATGTTCAAGAAAATGGGGAAGAGTGAAGAAAAGAAGGATCAAGCTAAAGAAGAGGGACCTGATTGGAGGGATTTTGTCTCCCAAATTGGTGAGTACTAGGACTTGATAGCCAATGCCAAGTAATTGCATTGTTTCTCTCTGTTGTTTATAGCTGCTTTGCATTTTTTGGCACTCTACTTTATAATCCCAGACTGTTATTATAGTATAGCTTTGTTATGGTTAAAATTTTGCTAAACTTTGGTTGACCTTATTAATTTTTTGTGTATTATTAGCTGGATTAGTAGGGGTATTCTATTTTTTATGAATTTCATCATGGTTTTGTGGTTACTATTTTGGATACTCGGCTTGCGAGGCACCCTAGTTTCTAGTTCTTGTCCATTGTTGTTTTTTGTTGTTAGTTGGTGTTGTTCTTCCCAACTTGTTTCCTTTTTGTTGTATAACCATGGGATCGGGGCCCTTCCCTGCTTGATTAATCAAAAACATTAAAATTGATAGTGATAGCGTAATTAATTTTAATGACTATGAGAGAAGATGTATTCACACTTGTAATAGTTGTAATTAACCGTAAGCACATAAATCTATACTTTAAAATGGGATCAAAATTAAATTTAAGAGGGTAATTAATATTTAAATAAAAATATTCCAACTAAAACTAGAAGAGCCAATTATTGCAATTATGCCTTAATGGTTAAATTTCCTAGTCTCCTGAAGTCATTCATGTCTAATCAAACTTGAGATTTATTTGAATCACTTAATGATAAAAAAATAATTTACTGCAAAAATGATTATTTAATACTAAGTTCAATAATAATTATGAAATTGATCAACATAAATAATATTAGTTGCTCTAGAGCTTTTTTTAAGTAGATAGCTCAAATTCTAATGAAAGTCTTGTTCATATAGATAAAATGCTTAGAATTAAACTTATGTTGGCCTTAAGCTAAAAAAATGAAATGGCCTTCCATCATTATGAAAGATTTATTTTTAATAGCGACTTAAATGAACAAATTTATGTCTCAACCAAAATTTTATTTTATATTTAGTTTGTAAATTAAAACAATTTCTTAGAAAATGGTATGATATTATTATTACATATTTTTTACATGGATTTACAAGAAGTATGAATAATCTAAACCTATATGTCAAAAAAGCACTTCTAATCATATTTGTGTGCAGTAAACTTATTATTACTTCTAGTAAACCTTCTTGATTATAGATATTAAATCTAAGTTGTGTCAAAAAAATATAAACTTGATTAATGTATATTTGCTTCATTATTATTTTTGATATTTGGTAGGAACCAACCAATATTTTCATTTCTCAAAGAGAATTATGATAATGATCTTTTAGTTTGATTTTATATGGATGACACAATTTTGTATAGACAAATAGTTGATAGTTTAAATCACTTCAATTGTATAAGTCTTAATATTTCTTATAATATTATTTTAATATCTAAATTTTTGGAGGGTGTAATGAAAGACCATTTAACCATGCAACAATGATAATCATATCAACAAATTCATACAATAGAGTGCAAAGATTTATGCAAAGGGAACAAATTCTATTACTTCAAAACATAGTTACATCAAGAGTTTCAAGAGCTTCAATAGTATTCAAACATAGGCCTTAGAATTATAATGGATTTTATATAATGTATCTAGTTCTCTTTCTACCACTCGTAGTTACTACCCTTGCTCCTATTGATTTGCTAACCTTTTCATAAAAATCTTGATGTAATAAGATAATAATATTAAAAAATCTAGTGCATCACCATAGGCACATATGGTAAGGAAAAATGGTCACTCATTATATTATTTTAACCTTGAATCTATAAGGAAATTTCTCACAAACCTAGGCTTAGAAATTAACCTTCAAATAATTTTGAATTACTAAACATGTAGATATTTCCACATTAACCCTTGAAGAAGAATATTATATAAACCAATCTATATAATTTTTAGTAGCATTAAATGATATATAAACAACACTTAGAACTAAATGAGAAAGAGAGGAGAAGAATATAAGAAACCACAAGAAGACAAGAGACATAGATAGAGGATGAAAGTTTAAATTTGTGTCCCACTATAGACCAACTTATCAACACAAATAAATTTAAGTATTTCTAATTAAAAGTCAGTTTTAGTCAAACATATGTTCTAGTGGGATTCATTAGATCCTCGCCACAACTTTTATAACTAGAAGTGTCTACCAAATAAATATATAGCATCACTTTGAAGTCAATTTACCAAAAATAATTATTAAAAAAATGTGTTCTCACAACTACTACTCACATAAATAACATTTTATACCCTTTTATCGATCTATAAGTGTCATTCTCAAAAACATATGTTTATAATATATAATAACATATGTTTAAAAGTCATAGATGGAAAACTACGTCTTCTGTTAAACATCAAGGGTTTTATGCTAATGTTTGTGATTAGTGTTCCTTTGTGTTATTAAAATATTAGAAGTGTGGACAAAATCACAGTTAATGTTAGTAAAATTATAATAATAAGAGAACAAAAAGAAGGAAATGGCAGAGCGACGACACAGACAGGGTTTTCGACGACATCGGGGGTTGCAATACAATGGAGGAACACAACCCAGATGGCCTTTTAACAATAGAAGGGAAGAAATGCTCAAAAACCTAAAAGGAATGTTCCCTATGGGGCATGGAAGGCTCCAGCTAATCAGATTTTTAGACCCGGTGTCTAAGAAACTACTGGTCAAAAAACCAGACAAACTATGCAAAGCGATAGGAGGTTCAGATCGATGGCTTTAAAAGAAAGGGTGGATTTTAGCCAGTTGGAAGGAAAGTTTTGGAGACCAAAACAATAGGCTGAGAAGGTGGAAACAAGCAAGGTAACGCCTAACTTTTCCCACACTACGGTGGTTTCTTTGCTGTTAGAAAATAGAGAATGGAGTGACTCTGTTAGTTTTCTTAAAGCCCGTGATTTTTCCATGAAATGGGGAGGGAAATGGCCAGATTTCTCCAAGATTAGGGCTTGGTGTGACAAACACTGGGGCAAAGACCATGTTCTTAAAACCCTATAAAATGGTTTTTACTTGGTGATTTTCCAAACGACTAAGGATAAAGAGTGGATCATCAATAGTGGCCCGTTCTTGATGGGAGGAAGGGGCTTCTATATAAAGGATTGGGCACCAAATTTTGGCCATAATACTATAGACATTAAGGAAGCGTCTGTGTGGATCAGATTGAAGAACCCTCCATAGGAGTATTGGGATCAAGAAATCCTTAAAAATATTGGAAACAAACTAGGTGTTTTTGTGAAGTCGGAAGAAGTCGTGGAAAAATCCGATTATAGCATGTTTCCTAGGGTTTGCATTTTATGGCAACCAATCCACCCACTTCTAGAAATGATAGAGTTAAAAACAAGGGAGGGGATTTGGCGTCAAGTTGTGGAGATTGAGGATGCAATGGTATCCTCCTCGAGGTGTGAAGGGAAAGAACACATAGAAGGCAGTTGCCCAAATGTGAAGGGGAAAGGACTAGTCCATAACTCCTTAGTTGAGGAGCTGATAAATCTGACTAAAGCTAATGAATGGGAAGATCATTGGAATTTGCAGGTTTGGGGTATTTTGCGAGAGCAGCAAAGTTGCTCCTCCTTTGTAGCAACTGGGACCCAATGCAACCGGTTTGGGGTCTAGAGAGAAGAAATAGACATCCTCTTTGAAAATGGTTCAGAATCAAATTCACAAGTTTTGAATATACAAGAATCTAGCCAAGATGTGGGAACTTTTATTATTAGAAGTGCAGAAAAAGAAAAAACTCTGATAGATTCAGATTGGTAGGTGGTAGAAGATATTCCCCAAACAAATGGAAGTGGAAAGTTTGAAGGGTCGGTTGAAACCCCGTTTTTAGGAGGTGTTCATGTTTCTGGTCAACTCTCTCAGAAAATGGATGAGCGAACTGAAAATGAACCAGATCTGCAAGGAAACTCCCAATTGCCAAATAAAAAAGGAAGTGCTGAGAAGATCATGCATAGCCAAGCTGAGAACAAAACTCTTTATGCAATAACAGGAAAAACATAGTTGAAGAAGATAAGTTTCTAGAAGATGTCTGAATGGTGGAGGATGAGGAAACCATCTTCAAGGATATTCCCATATCTCCTATCCAAAATCTAGAGAGCTAGTTTGAAAGTGTCAGAGATAGTGGGGGTAATCTGGAAGATTCAGACACAGATTTTTCCATAGATGAGGAGATGGGAGGTGAAGATGTGCTAGGTTTGCGGGATAATATAGGGATTGTTGAGAAAATAACTTTAGAACAAACTTTAGCTTCAAATCCAAAGGTTAAGGTTGGTGAAAAAAAGAAACATGGACCTAAAACCAATAGGATGAGACTGGAAATGGTTGGCAATGTTGCTGGACAGAGTAAATTGAGATCAGGAAAAGGCTATACCTTTTCCCAGTAGCCATGAAAATCCTATCGTGGAATGTCAGGGGCTACAATGCGCCTGACAAGATTCTTTTGATCAAACGAGGCTTGACTTGGTGCTGCTACAAGAGACCAAAATCAAGGAACTTGATTTTGAATAATTTTATAGATGCTTTAGTAGATGGAAATGCAATCTCATTGGAGTTGTGGGAGCTTTAGGGGGTCTTGGTGTCTTATGGAATGACTCAATTGCTAATGTTCAGATAGTTCGACATGATAGATTCTAGCAATGGTTGAGAGTTAACTCCAAGCAACTTGGGGTAAGCTTTTCAATAATCAATATATATGGTCCAAATAGCCCAGCCCAGAAAAAGTTGTTATGGCAAGAACTATCAGCAATTGTAGGCATTGAGGAGGAAAGGATGTTTATCCTGGGAGGCAACTTCAATGCTATTTTGAGACCTTCTGATAAAATGGGAGGTTTATGTTGGATAGGACAAAGTCAACAGGATTTCAATGACTTTGTTGTGAATAATGGTCTCATTGAATTGCCTTTCAAAAATGGTGAGTTTACATGGACAAACCAAAGAGGTGGCTTTCTTAATATAGCTAAAAAGTTGGATTGATTTCTATTAGTAGGGGATTGGGTAGATCATCAATGGACATGCAAGGCTAAGATTCTACCCTTCATTGGATTAGATCACTACCCCATAGGTCTGAGAATTCAAGAAGATACCACACTGAATCGTTGACCTTTTAAGTTTGAAGCAATGTGGTTTCGGGCTAAAGGATTTAAGGATATGGTGGTCGATTGGTGGAGAAGTGCTCCAAAACGATAAGGTAATAAAGCTTTCATCTTTTTTAAAAACCTCCAATCCCTCAAGGAGCAGCGTAAAAAGTGGAATAGGGAGTCCTTTAAGAATATTTTTGTTGAGAAGTTCATATTGGAGGAGGATTTGAATAAACTACACACAAAATTTATTGAGAATGGGATGAGTGAGGAGGATTATGCTTGTGAAAAGGTCCTAAATAAAGAATATTCAGAAAATTTAGCCCGGGAGGAGATTTTTTGGAGGCAAAAGTCTAGAGAAACTTGGCTAAAAGATGGTGATAGGAACACTAAATTCTTTCACAATTTTGTTAAGGTGAGAAGATCAAATAACATGATTTTCTCTTTAAAGGACTCTCTTGGTAATGTTTTGAATGATGTTGATTAGGTTAATAAGGAATCTATAAGATTTTTTTTAATATATTTGTAGATAAATCCGATGAGTTGTTGACTAATTTAAACATGCTAGATGTGATTCCTAGCTGTATTTCTGAGGCCCAAAATGCTATGCTCATGGAGGAAGTTTCCATGAAAGAAGTCAAAAAAGAATTTATTTGACTTGGTGGAGATAAAGCCCCAGGCCCAGATGGTTTTCCAGCAATTTTCTTTCAAAAATTATGGGATATATTTACACATGATCTTTGGGATGTGGTTGAGGAATCGAGGAGGGGTGGTTTTATTCTAAAAGACTTAAACAACACTTTCATTGCTTTAATCCTAAAAATGTTGGTGGTAAATTATTTTGAGGAATTTAGACCGATTTCCTTGTGCAACACGGTCTACAAGATAATTTCTAAAGTCATAGCTAATAGATTGAAGAGGGTTTTGGAGTCAGTGATTTCACTTGAGTAGAGTGGTTTTTTGCCGAATAGATCCATTTTTGAAGGGGTTATTGTTGCACATGAAACCATCCACTCTATCTGAATGGAAAATACTAAGAGAATGATGATCAAATTAGACATCAAAAGGGCCTATCATGAAGTGAACATGGGCTTTTTGTTGAAAGTTCTTGAGAAATTTGGGTTTTGCAAAGAATGGGTGGCTTGGATTCAGAGTTGTATTAGATCTCTGCGCTTTTCTGTGTTAGTGAATGGAAGTCCCCAAGGTTTCTTTGAATCAAGTAGAGGAATTAGACAAGGTGATCCTATATCACCCATTCTTTTTATTATTTTGGTTGAGGTTTTCGGGAGACTAATCTCCACGAAACGAAGTATTGGTCTTTGGAAAGGCATCAAAATTGCAGAAGGCATTGATCCCCTTTCTCATTTACAATTTGTGGATGATACTTTCTTGTTGGGGGAAGCAACTTTTAGAGAACCTGAGTGATGAAAGAGACCTTAGATGCTTACGGTAAAGCATCTGGGAAATGTATTAATTGGAGGAAATCATAAATCTTCTTTTTTAATACACCTATTCAAAAACAACTAGAAATTTGTAGAATTTTGGGAATGAGGTCGGGAACCCTTCCTAATAAGTATCTGGGTATACCCCTTTTTGGAGGTGCCAATAAGGCAAGGGTATGAAAAGATTTGGTTGATAGATGTTTAAGACGAATGGATGGTTGGAAGAGCAAGTGGTTAATAGTTGTAGGTAGGATCTTAATTCCGAAGTAATATCAATGATCCCAGTATACTTAATGATGTGTTTAAAGATTCCAAAGAAGGTGATTAGAACCATAGGGCAGAGAATGAGAAAGTTCTTTTGGAATGGTGCTAGTGAGTAGGACAAAATTCCTCTATTAGCATGGGAAAAATTTGTCGATCTAAAGATAAAGGTAGGGTTGGTTTAAGAGATTGGCAAATCATGAATGAAGCTCTTGGTGTAAAGTTGGTTTGGAGCATATACTCAAATCCAGAACAATTATGGGTGAAAATAATGAAGGAAAAATATTTTTATTTTGTAGACGACCATAGGATCCTAACAATTTAAAACCCGACTAAAGGTTCAACCATTTGGAATTTTATTGTCTCATGTAGATCGGTTATTACTAATCATATCACATGGAAAATAGGTAATGGTATAAAAGAATTTTTTTGGGATGATTCATGGGATGGATTGCCAATGTTACGTGAAAATGTCGACTTGCAGGATCTTAGGCTTCTCTTTTCACATAGATGGGGTGATAAGGTACATGATTATGTTCAACTGAAACAGGGCGGCCTTGGCTGGGAATGGGTTTGGAAGGAGGTTGATGGTGAAGGTTTATCAGTCCAACAATGTGAGAGGATGAAAGCTATTTTTCAGGACAGGAAAGTGCTCTTATCAAAAAATGAGAATAAAGTGGTTTGGTGTGGATCTGTGAATGGGAATTACTTAGTTAAAATTGGTTATCAGTTATTGGATAATCTAGAAGGTGATTTTTTTTGGGCTAAGAAGCTTTGTTGGAATAAGGTTTGTTTACCAAAAGCGGGCACCTTCGCATGGCTAGCAGGGAGGGGAAGAATTTTGACAAGAGAGAGGAGAAAGAGGCTTGGTTTTGCAGGCCCAACAAAATGTGTAATGTGTGATGTTGCTGAGGAGTCAGTGGATCACTTGCTTCTTCAATGCAATGTAGCAGCAAGGTGTTGGGAGAGCCTGAAGATGAAATTAGGATGGTAAGGACCTCTTCAGAGGACACTAAAAGAGGTCTTTGATGGTTGGCCCTCATTTAATAAGAAATCTTTACTCTCAAGTATTTGGATAATCAACCCTTATATTGTGGTTTGGGAGATTTGGAAAGAGAGGAATATGAGGATTTTTTTGATAAAAAGGAGTCTCAGAGTAGATTGTTGTGTAGAATTGATCACATGATTGAAGAAGTGGTAGGAATGACAGCTTCATAGTCACTGGATCTAAGAATCCCTTTTACATTGGAAGATAGTATAATCCAAAAAACTTGGCCAAGAATAAAGATAAGGTCAGTTAAGGGGGAAATGGTGTCAACCGTTAAAAAGGCACCATTTGAAGATGAATGCTGGGACAAACCTTTAGAAGGGTGGCACAAGGTGAATTTTGATGGGGCTACAAAAGGAAACCCTGGTCCATCAGGGGCAGGTGCAATAGTTAGAGATTTTCATGGGAACACAGTTGCTTTTCGTGCAAAAAGGTTAGAAGATGGGACAAATAATGTGGTTGAGGCAAAGGAAGCCTTGCTAGCTATTGACATGGCATCGTTAGTGGGAGTTCAAAAAATTCACCTTGAAGGGGATTCACTAATTATAACTCAAGCAATTGCAAATAAGGCTGCAAAGGCTTGCCATTTGCAGAACTTCATAAGGGAAATTAGCAAAGAATTTTTTTTTTTTGAAGACTTCCAAGTGAGCCATATACGTTGTATTGGAAATAAAGACGCGGATTGTCTTTCAAAGTGGGCAATTTCTTTTAACAGTATTGGATAATTTAAATTTGAAGATTTCAGACATGTGCTTTTAGGGGAGGATGATTAGAGTGGTTGTTGAACTCCTTGGGGAAGTGTGTAGTAGTGGTAGTATTGAGCAAGCAATTACAAACATTGTCTGGGAGAAAGGTTGTCAGCTTTTATTTGACAGTAGGAGGGCTAAACGGTCAAAAAGATAAATTTTTTTGAATAATGCAAAGGAAGTTTTGGGGAGAAGGAGAGTAGGTACGTTTTAAATGCAGGTGTAATTATAACAAGGATATAGGGAGTGACAAACGTCCCTGGTAGGTTGAAGGTTTTCCAACTGATGGGTTGATGATGTTATGACGACGGGAGCTGGAGTCTCATTGATGATGACCAAACGGGTATGTAGGAAGGTGATGTTTGGCATGGGTCGACAATATTTTTAAGAAGTGCTAAAATGAGAAATGCTTGTCCAAGAAGTAGGTCTGAAGGCAAGTGCAGAGTAGTAGTATCATTTTTAGAGTGGCAATGGAGGCAATATATTCACTCAAAACGAAGCTACAACAAAAAAAAAAAATTGGCCCAGTCACAAAGTTTAGGCTTAAATTCTTGCTAAAATGCCCACACGATGATGTTATTGATGTAGTGTTGGAGACATTGAGGAAGATTTTTATGGAGGCAACACAAAGGGGTAGATTGAATGTGGACATAGCCTCCATGATTTTTGTGTGGGGCTTAGAATTGAATGAGGACTTTGGAGTCATCAAGTGGGTAATGCATTCTCTTTTTGAGGAGTTGTTGTTGTTAGGAATGGAATCATTCTTTGAATGGGTAGTTCTGAGGGTTGGGTTTAACGTCACTAAAGGGATTGAGGATATGGAAGACGCAGAAGAACTGGGCGTGATTCCGTTTGTGAGATGGCGTAGGTAGATTGATAAAGATGCTTATAGATTGGACAAGTTAGTAGCATGGGAAATTTTGAAACTGGTTTTAAAGTGCCACGAGGTTGCAGCAAGCTAGGCGGGGCTAAACATTCCCCAGCAGGTTCCCATAATGAAGCGCTCGAACAAAAGAAGAGGAGCTCGGAGAGTCAAGACAAGCATGAATGACGAATAGATGTGGTGGGGATAAGCAGATCGATAGGATTTTTTTGCAAGCCTTTTGATTTTTTGTCTACCTAACCCGACAAAGACTAGAAAAGGGAAGGATCTTGGGGTTTGGCTGGAGTAGCGAAGCGTGGTCAATCATTGATGGAAATGCGGATCATTCCCTGTAGAATATTTTTGCACGACAACTTTAAGGTGTCTTTTTAATCTTGAATATTTTGTAAAGCTAATGACATTGTAGGGGTTACTTAGTATTTAGATAGAAGGGTGTGTTTTTTCATATATTTTAGATGTTATGACGAGATGCAGTTGGTGTGTAGCTGGTTAAATGGGAAGTCATAGTTTTTGTGGTGGACATCTCATTGTAATTTCTTGGGCTAGTGATAGCCAGGGTTGGATAATCTTGGATAGTCTATGCTAATAGATTTTGGGGGGTGGCATGGAATATGTTGGTGGTATGAATGGATGTAAAGACTTTTTATATATATAAATAAAACAAAATTATTACCGATCTAAAAAAAAAAGTTTAAAAGTCAATTTTAGTCAAAATTATGTTCTAGTTAGATTCATTAGATCCCCACCACAAATTTTATAACTAGAAGTGTCTGCTAAATAAATATATAGCATCACTTTGAAGTCAATTTACTAAAAATAATTTTAAAAAAATTATGTTCTCACAACTATTACTCACATAAATAATATTTTATACCCTTTTATAGATCTATAAGTGTCATTCTCAATAACATATGGAAGCTTGAGTTATGGAATAATGTTTCTATATTTCTCCTTCTTCAACCAAAAAGGTGCTAATTTTGGTATATAGATTCCAACATCTATCATCTTCATTCTCATTTTTATCACAATGAGAACAATAAAATTTTCTCTTACCTTTTCTCTTTTTTTTTCCATGGAAGTAAAAATATTAAATTAATTTTTCCCTCTATATTCATCTTCCTACTATGGTACTACTCACTACTCTTATTGCAAGGAAAATATTTCTTTCTTGTCCAATTTGAGGAAGGGTGCTTGGGCACATGCCTCATCTATGTTTTGGGATGTGGACATGAGTACTACCCTTCGTAGGCTATTAAAAAAACCTCCCATATACTTCATGGAAATTGAAGTAAAATTAAATCTATAATAGTGACTTGAATCCTTCTTACTTTGACATTGGTGGTACTTTTCAAACCTCCAATGAGTGTGCATAGCTCTCATCCCATGTAAGAGCATACTTGAAAATTTTCAACCTCATTAAAGAGATAAGTTGTTGTGATGTTAAGCAACCCAAACTGAAATACCATTCCATTTATGGTACACATTGCTCTAACTTCTCTACACTTGTTTCTCTACAATCATCATGCTTGCTAGCTTATTAAGCTTTCCTCTAGTACAACCATGAATATCTTCATCATCAAAAAATGGATTATGGTGTTTTAGTTCTTCTACATGCTTTAATAATAATTTATAATATTTACAATAGTTGTTAATACTCTTGGACAAGTGTAACAATAAATCACAAAGACCCTAACACATACAAATGCAAAAATGGAGCATAACACACATGCACAAAAGAAAACAATACAAATTGACCTAGATAAAACCAACTTTACAATGAAAAATATAAACAAACGAGAAAATACTCTCCATTTCACTTTGTAAGAAGAAAGTATATTGATGATAAAATCCACTCAACCTCAACAAGATTAAAAAAATAAAAAATAACTTTTAATGCATTAAATTATCACTCCCTTGTTATAACATATGTGTAAATGATGAACTCATCAATCTAGAATTTTTGGGTTTGCAATTAAACATATGTATTCCAAAGATGTCTAATATCTTCCCTAATTTACACAAATCTTTTCCACATCCATAATATACTATTTCAATGATGAATTAAAAATTTAGACATCTCAACAACACTCTAATGAGCTAGTATCACCAACACCCTATTAGTCTTACACGCGTATGTTGAAAACCCAAAATACTGAGAGGGGGGGTGAATCAGTATTATATTAAACCATTTAATCATAATCCATCCAATAATCAAAACATATCTAATTGCAACTATGAATGAAAGTATGAAAGGAATCACAAGATCACATAACACATGAACACCAAGATTTTTATGTGGAAAATCAAAAAAGGGAAAAACCATGGTGAGGATTAGCTCACAATATATTATAGTCGATTATAAGATATTACAGGGGCTCACTGCCAGAACACACTGTCCTTATAAGGCCCACAGCCAAAAATTGATACAAAACAAAAATGGATACATAACAAAAATGTGAATTGATACAAAGTGCACCTTCCTTGTGTTGAATTCAGTTCCTTTGAAGCTTTGAATACAAAATATTGCAATGCTTAACAGTCGCTCAACATTCACAACAATTATGCACTTATATTGATCTCACACATACAAATTCACAAGTTCGCACAATATCAGATCTCATGCACATTACATTACATTTCTACTGCTTTATGCAACTCAAAAATGTTCCACATATATGTACCCTATTACATCCGCATACATCAATTAGGTCAGCCTAATTATATGTAGCCCTATTTAATTCAAAAATAACTTTGTCGGCTTCATACTTGAAAAAAAAACTTCTTCGCACTCAAATAAAATGTGAAAAACTTAATTTAGGTTGGCACAGATCTAAAATAGATCCCCTTAACATTCACAATACATGTTAATCTTCATAGTACATATATCAAATATTAGGTTGGCTAGGAATTAGACCTAATCACAAAATAGACCAACTGATCACACACCAACGATCCATCTGATCAAATAAACATGCGCCATCTAGAATATATAGTGTACATACATTTATAAACCATCTCCAAAAATTGTAGAGTCTGAATCTAAACATCAGAGGAATGCAAACCAGATAATTCATACCCATTTACACTATGTAAAGCCAAAAATTGTATGTCAAACTTTTGTTACTTGTAACTTTCAGCCTGTTCACCCAAAATCATTGAAATCTTGACCATAGATGCATTTAGTGGTCCTAAATAACATATTGTAACCTCATAAGCCAATCCTATAATACAGGTAATTCTGAACCAAATTATTGGATTAAGATGTCACCAAAATTGTTTATCGGATCAATCAAAACTGTCAACAAACAATGTTGGCATCAATGGAAACACGTCAAAGGGTTTCTTCTTCATTCTTACAACAATCTCTCCCTTTTTCATTGATGGAAACATGTGTCAAAAATGAGTCTCCAAAATTCAGAATATGCATCACCTTCTTTAAACATTATGATCTCCCCCTATACCTTCATCAACACTTTTACCCAATTCTATTTTTTTCTCAACTCTTCTCCCCATTTGACATCAAGGAAAAAGGGTGTGTTGGTAACACACATGTAAGCTCTAAAACAATTGAAAAATTGGATGAAATTTATTGAATCCTCCTTGGAGAGTTGTCCCAAAAAATTTTATCTGAACATGTATATACACAAATAAACTGAAAACAACTAAAAATAGTGAAATAGAATACAAGAAAAAAGTGTTCATCCAGAGGAGGCACCTTCTAATTCATCAAGAATTGTTTGGTAGGAAGATTTTCCTTCATTCCAAATATTCTTAGCTTTGGCAAGAGAGTTTTACATTGCTTCCAATTCAACTAAGCTCTCATCTCCTTCTTTCGAAGTACTTGGAACCATATTTATCTTCTCAAGCTTCTTTGCATCAGTAAGGGAACTTGACACTAGAATGTGCTTGGTCTTGACCAAGTCCCCAAGCTATCCAAATCTCCTTATTATATATTAGTTCTGCCTTTGTGTTAGAAAAATGGTAGAGGAATAACTATAATGGAAGCTTTAACAGATTACTGCAAACCAGATTATGCAGTGTAAATTATATGGAGATTTAACCAACTGTAAACAATGAAAATGCGAAGAATAGAAAGCACAACACATAACACGGTGTTTAACGTGGAGAAACCCTTTCAGTAAAAAACTCCACCAAAGAAGAGATGAATAGCTTGTATTAATAGCAAGTATGCTTACAATACATCCACTCTAACTCCTTTTCAATCCAACAACATTTGTGTACTTGTAAAACAACTCATAGTGTCTCCAACTCAACCCCTCAATATATAGACTCATGGGGGCTCAAAATACCACCATAAAACATTACCATGGGTCAAAACAAGGTTCAAAAATACCATGTTAAAAATCCATTCGACCCCTTACATGCTAAAACATGGTCTCTTACATGACATTACACCTTCTTACAAGATGTCATAAGAATCCCTATAAAATAGGAGATGCTCTTACATGTGTCATAAACCATCAATAGCTATGAAAAGATACTCATATGCATGTCATAGATGATTCTCATGTCCAAAATCATATGCCCCACTTTTAGCCCTTATAGTTGTCATAGACTCTGTCATAACATCCTTAAAAATAGGCTTTCCATGTTATACCACTAAGTGAACATCTTTTGACAAATAATGACTTATTTTCCAAGGCACTGACATGTGGTAAAAGGGCCAACTCAAAATCTAATGCCCCTTTTCATGGAGCATAATTATTTAATAACATAAATGATATTTATCCATGGGAAAATGTAAAATAATAATAAATAAACAACTTAGGAATTGCTAAGGTTGAGACATCTTAATTCCCAACATTCTCCCAAATTTTGAATACCTTGTAAGAGCTAGGGGAATCACACCATCAGGGAATCAACTAGGTACAAGTAGCAAGGCCCATGGCCTTCCTACACCAAGTAAATTTCTCTATGCTCACAGGTTTGGTAAGAACATCTGCAACATTCTCCTGTGTGTCAATCTTCTTCAACTCAATCTGACCGTTGCAATCAACTCACGAACAAATTGATGTTGAATATCAACATGTTTAGTTTGAGCATGATACATCAAATTCTTAGCCAAATGAATTGCACTTTGACTATCCCAGTTAACCTGAACAATATTGCAATCAAGACCAATACCTACACACAACCTTTGTAACCTTACTGCATCCTTAGAAACATGAGTAGCAACCATATACTCTACTTCAATGGTGGATAAAGCAACTGTAGCCTAACTTTTACTCATCCAACTCACTACCCTCCAAACAAAGTAAACACATACCCACTAGTGGACCTTCGATTATCCAAGTCACTTGCCCAATCTACATCAAAAAATGCTTGAATGTCCAATGACTTGACCACATTATCAGTACCATGATAAGCCAAACAATAATTAGAAGTACCTCGCAAATATCTAAACACCCTTTTAACAAAAGTCCAATGCTCTTTACCAGGGTTAGACATAAACCTACTTAGAAATTTCTCCCACTACTTGGGCTATATTTAGTCTAGTGCAAACCATTGCATACTTTAAACTACCAGTGACACTAGCATAACAAACCTTAGACATATCCTCAATATCATCATTAGAATTAGGACACATATCCAAGCTCAACTTAGTACCAACTAGAAATGGAATACTAATTGGCTTACATTCATGCATATTAAACCTCTACAAAATAGTATCAACATACTTACTTTGACTCAACCAAAGATTTTTGTTACCACGATCTCTTTTGATTTCCATTCCAAGAATGTATTTAGCAGCCCCCAAGTCCTTCATATCAAATGTGCCAAAAATTTGTTTCTTGAGCTCACCAATCATCACCTTCTTGTTACCAATAAACAATTCATATCATCAACATACAAGATAATAATTAGGATATTATCATCAATAACCTTAATGTACGCACAATGATCCTCTTCGCTCCTGAACCGCAAATTTTTGGGGATGGACACTCTCTTGCACTTCTAGGGTTTTTGCACCTAAAAGGAGAAAGGTATCCCACAAAAACTTGGGGGTTCACTCAAGACTAATGTTAATATGGTTGAAACATGCCTAAATAGGATGCCCAAGATACAAATAATTGATAAAAGATGTTGACTAATGAATGAAAACTAAGGAAAAGTAAATTTTTTGAAAACACGTTGTGATATGTAAACATAAACTAAACGACCTAGAAATACAAACAAAACAAAACAAAAAACTATAAAATTGAATGTGTGCACCTGGAAATGTGTTGCAGACTAGAATGAAGACTGAAAATGTTATTGATTTTGGAATTTTATCCTACTGGGACACTTACACCATTTTGGGCAACCTAGTCCCAGATCTAGAAAATTGCATTGGAGCTCATTTCAGCCAAATGGGTATCCAAATCTATAGAAAACTCTGAAAAACATGTGCAGTGGGACTAAGTCACCACTGATGGTGACTTAGTACACTTTGGCTTTTCTAAAAATCCAAAAGTGGAAACGAAAGCTCTTGGTCTACACTTTCTACTCCTCTAGGTGTCCAGTTCTGAAACTTTGATTGAATGTTAGGAAATAGGGGTTTGCCTTGGTCAAACCCCTTTTAGGTAATTAAACCAAATGAAGAAATAAGATGAAGCATGAACATGAAATGAAGGGATTAGAAACTTGCCATGATGATAGATCTTGAATTTCTGCACAAATGAATGAAGATCTTCCCTTAAATGTCTAAAAAATGATCTTGAATGCTCTATAAATGACCTAACCCTAGCTTGCTTGACTTGAGATGGAGAATGAATGATGATTGAGTTATGAATGGGGGTGAAATGAAAGGAAAAATCCTATATTTATACATAATTATGAAAATTTTCTCAAAAATACCACATCATAGGCCGACCTCAAGGCTTAGAGAATAATATCCCACCAGTATTTTGAAATAACTTTGATTTTTGAGCCAAGTGGGACTAAGTCACCCCAAGTGGCAACTTGGTCCCACTAGGGTATTTTTAATGGGTTTCAAGAATCAAAGTGTATTAAATGATGTTTAACGAGATTATTCTCTGAAACACACTTAAGTAGGGCTTTTAAGTGTATTAAGGGGCCATTTAAATGTAAGAAAGGGTTGAATTATTGATGACAAGCCTAGAAAAGCATGAAATTTTGTTACAACACTTTGAAATAAGGCTTGGTAAGTGATAAAAAGAGGTTATTTAGGTGAATTATAATAAAAGGGTCCTAAAAAAGTGTGAAAATGGGTTACAACAGTTCACAACACTTTTACAAGACACCATACAATTATTGTTGATTCACAAGGGTCCAATACCTAATGTGAATGCATTGACCACATTACAACATTAAATCTAGGAAAAATTAGGCCAACATCCATAAGAAGGAGCCAAATGAGCATAAAAATGTCAAAGGATACATTTTTTGCGACATAGCTCCTAAGAAAACCCAACTTTAATGCAAGAGCATCAAACTTCTGATACCACATCCTGGGTGACTGTTTCAAACCATACAAAGATCTCTTTAACCTGCAAACCAAATTTTCTTTTCCCTTCACAACAAAATCATCAAACTGTTGCATATAAATCTCCTCCTCAAGATCCCCATGTAAGAAAGCAGTTTTAACATCCATTTTCTCTATCTCAAAATCACAAGCAACAACAATAGATAACAAGAATCTAATAGAAGTTAATTTAGTGACATGAGAGAAAATTTCACCAAAATCAACTCCCTATCTCTAGGAGTAGACCTTAGCTACTAATCTGGCCTTATACCTTTCCAAGTGACCATCTACTCCAAATTTCTTTTTAAATACCCATTTACATTTGATGGGCTTTCTTCCTTTGGGAAAAACAACAAGATCCCAAGTGTTACATTTTTCCAATGCCATCATCTCCTCTTGCATTGCTTGCAACCAAGCCTCATTTTCCTCTGAAGAGAGAGCCTCCTTGTAAGCTCTAGGTTCATTGTCAACACTTAATAAAGCGAATTTACAACGAAAATCAGGTAGGCTATACCTGTCAACTGGATTTTGTTGTCTTGTAGATCTTTTGAGAATAGGAGTATGAGGCTCTTGCTATTCTTGACCTTTCTCAACGTCTTCCTGATTTTCTTCCTCATGTTCTTCAGTTTGATCAGTAACTTCATCTGATACCTCATCTTCTTCCTCCTCATCCTCAAGTCCAACTCTTTGTTCTTCCTAAGGTGCATCTTCTTGCTTAATTTCAAAATGCACTCTCTTTTCCTTATCATTTTTCCTTTGGATGTTCAAGATCATAAATAACACTAAGCTCCCTAAAAATCACATCTCTAGAAAAAATATTTTCTTGGTTAGAGGATTCCATAACTTGTAACCTTTTACATTATCACCATATCCAATGAAAATTTACTTTTCAACTTTTGGATCCAGCTTAGTCTTTTTTTCTTTAGGCACATGAACATAAGCCTCACATCCAAATACCCTTAAATGTGAAACATAAGGTTTCTTACCTGTCCACATTTCATAAGGTGTTGTTTCAAGAGCCTTACAAGGAGATCTATTCAACAAGTAACAAGCAATACTTACAGCTTCTTCCCAAAAGCATCTATCAAGCTGTGAACTACTTAGCATACTTCTAGCTCTTTCCATAATTGTCTGATTCATCCTTTTTGCCACTCCATTTTGTTGCCACTCCATTTTGTTGAGGAGTCTAAGGAGTAGTTTTTTGTCTAACAATTCCTGCATGCTTACAAAATTCATCAAATTCCTTAGAATAGTATTCCCCTCCATTATCAGACCTCAAAACCTTAATATTACAATCCGTTTTCTTTTCAACTAAGGCTTTAAATTCTTTAAACTTAGTGAAAACTTCAGATTTATGCCTCATAAAATATAACTAGGTATATCTTGTAACATCATCAATGGAGATAAAATATCTAGATTTTCCAATTGATTCCACATCCACAAGACCAAATATGTTTGAATGAATTAATTCCAATTGATTCTTAGATTTAGTACTGTGATATCCAAAATGTCTAACCCTATTCTAAGCAATTAATATGCAATGGAAAACATAATGAAACACCTCAAGATTAGCCTAAGGAATTTGTAAAATGCAAAAAGGAAAGTGTTAAATGAAGATAAATGGTTATACCTTCCTTCTTGTAGCTGAAACTCCTTGGTTGGCCCTTGATTTGGATTGATTTGTATGCTCCTTGATGGCTTTTGATATGGCTAAATGCAAGTCTTGACTATATGCTTGGATGCAAATGAAAATGGGTGAAATTGAAGACTAGATGAGTGCATAAAATGGCAACATTTAGTTGCAAAATGGCTAAGTCCCCCTTAATGCCTTAGAGGAAGGGGTATTTATAGAGAAACTTGAATTCTCTAGAGAATTCAATGGTTAGGATTCATCCAACAAGGTCAAGATGAAGGGCTATGGTGGGTTGAGAACTCACAAGCCCTCACATCTTGACATGTGGATGGTGAAGTGGCTAAGAGGAGATGAGGTGTAAGTGAGGTGGCCAAAAGGTACATGAGGTGGAGGAAGTACAAGTACCTTGCAAGTACATTGGGAGATGGGAAGAATCTTGGGTGAATAAAAGTGAATTTTAAATTCACAATGATTGGAAGAATCTAGTGGATAAGGCAATGTTCCCAAAAGGTGGGAGATTGTCACATGTGACTTGATGTGGCAAGTCAAAGATTCTAGAAGATGCATGGGAAAAGGGGATTCTTGGAGGAATAAAAAGGAATTAAAAATTCCTTGGGGATGGAGAGAGTTGACCAAGGTACTGATTAAGATTAATTAATCAGTAATTAGAAGATAAATGAGGATTAGAAGCCAACTTGCAAAAGGAGGATGTGACACATCCTAATCAAGGATTAGGCATGTGCACATCCCTAATGAAGAAATTAGGAGATGGATTAGGATTAGATGAAAATGACATGTGAGGAATTAAATAAATGTATTATTTATTTAATTTATTTGATGAAAGGAGGATTAAAGAGAATAACGTATTTAATTATTAATTAAATACCTTAGGGATTTGGCAGAATTAAGGGTATTAATTAAATAATAGTAATATTACTTAATTAACTTGGATAAGAGGATGTTTAGACGAAAAGTGAGAAATTTGGATAAATTAAGTGTCCAAATTTAGGTGTCTATAAGTACTACCTAAAGGAAATGATTTTCTATTTTGTTTAGCAAACACATAATGTTCATAGAAATCAAAACTCTCATCAGAATAGGAAAAACCGTCTAACAGTTACTTTTTATTCAAAATGGTTTTTAAACTAGTCTCACTAATGTGGCCCAATCTACGGTGCCACAACATACAAGTATTTTTCAAAATTTTCATTTACATTGGTAGAGTTAACAAAAGTAGTAGCTTCAAGCCTAAACATAGTCCCCTTCCTTGACCCTCTTGCTATCACTAGACTTCCTCTTACCAATCTGCAACCATGCTTATCAAATGTTACATTTATTCCCAAATCATTCAACTTCGAAACTAAAATCAAATTTCTAGCTACTCTATGAACATGTAAAACACCAGGGAGGGTTTTAATCCTCCCATCACTGAAACACAACTGAATCTTACCCCTTCCAATAATAGGATATGAAGAGTTATCACCAAGGTAGATTTCACCTCCATCATATTTTTCATATGTGGAAAACCACTCCTTATGAGGAGTCATATGAAACGAGCATCTTGAATCAATTAACTAGTGTTCATTAGTCATAGTATGAAGACAAGAAACCAAAGCTTCATCACCTGAATTTGAGGATCTATGTGGAGGAATCAACTTGTTTCTTTGGATTTTTGCATTCCTTCTTCACATGCCCTCTTTTTCCATAGATCCAACATTTCACTTTGTTCTTCTTTCCAGGAGTCTTAGATTTTCCCTTAGACTTATCCTTAGGCCCATTCTTATCTCCTCTAGACCCTCTTTCTTTAGGCCTTCCCCTTACGTTGAGAGCATCACTTGTACTATCCATTGCCTTTTTCCTCATTTCCTATGACAACAAAGTTGCCACAAGAGCATCCATCTTTGGATCTTCCATGTTAGCAGTGATAGCAAGTACAAAATTATCCCAAGATTCAGGTAAAGAATAGAGAAGCATAATGCATTTATCTTCTTCTTCAACATTCACATCAATAGAGGCTAGTTGACTCAAAACCAAACTAAAAGAATTTAAATGCTCGACTATAGATTCACCTTCCCTCATCTTGAGAGAAAATAACTTTCGCTTCAAATAGAGTTTATTTACCAGACTTTTTGCTTGATAGATCTCACCTATCCAGTTCCACAAAGCATATGCAATCTTTTCCTTTGAGACATTCAAGAAACAAAATCAAAAGGACATAATTTGATAGTTCTATGTGCCTTTTTATCTATCTTCTCCCAATCTTCATCACTCATTTTCTCGGGTTTATTTTTATTTGTTACAAGTACCCATTGATCTCATTCTTTGAGGAGATCCTCCATTTTCAACTTCCACAACTCAAAACCAACTCTGTTAATTTTTTCAATATCCAAATGGTTAGAAGTTGCAGCCATGGTTAAACACAAAAAATTGCAAAAATCAACTCAACAAAATTCCCATTAAAACTCAAAAAACCTTCATTCTACCACCCATAACACAGAACTAGCCAGGTTCTAATATCAAATGTTGGAAAAATGGTAGAGGAATAGCTATAATAGAAGCTTTAACAAATTATTGTAAACTAGATTATGCAGTGTAAACCATATGCAGATTTAAACAACTTTAAACAATGAAAATAGATAGAACAGAAAGCACAACACATAACACAGTGTTTAACGTGGAGAAACCCTTTCGGGAAAAATCTCCACCAATGAAGAGATAAATAGCTTGTATTAACAAGTATGTTTACAATACATACACTCTAACTCCTCTTCAATCCAACAACATTTGTGTACTTGTAAAACATCTCATAGTGTCTCCAGATGAATTTGTTAGCTCCATTGTCTTTTGAGATTCTTCTTCATTCTTTCCAACCATTGTTTCCTTTATATTCTTCTCTTTCTCTTCTTCCTCTTCTTTGTCTTCTTTACCATAGGATTTTTCTTTCTTGTCTTTATCTTCATCCTCCTTTTTCTCCTCATCATCTTTTTTATTATTATTCTTTTCTTCGTGTCCTTATTCTTCTTCTCCATTTTGATGCTCCTCACCTTCATTTCCAGCATCTTCATTTTGTTTGTCAGGGGATCCTCAACATTATTATCACCATTATTTTTATCCTAATCCTATTCTTATCCTGTATTCTTGTCTTCAGTGTTAGCACCGGTGGTAGTGTCTATGTCTTTCAGAGGAGAAAATGTCTTTAGAGAAGCATTTGTATCATGAATCAGTGGTGGTGTGAGCACCACATTCTTTGTATCAACAAATTCTTGAATGACGTATGCGTTCTGAACATTCACTTCTTCTACAACTTCTTTGAAAATAGGAAAACTTATTTTAGGAAGAGGAATATTTTCCTCTGCATCAGTAACCTTATCCCTATTAAGCTCCTTGCCTTGAGTTGTACTGGATGATGAAGCAATCATCCTGAATTTATCTGTTATGCCTCTCACTATATTCATAGTTTCTTGTTCTAGCTTCTTTGTACTATTCTTTTCTCTAGCCATAAGAATTGTGACCCTTTGCTTAACTTTCAACTATTTAGTGTATACTTCCAACAAAGTAGCCTTTTCATCCTCAAATAGGGAGGGTCCAATTTCATTCAAGGCATTATTTTTAATCTTGTTCTCAACTTTACAAGCTTCATGCCTTCAGAGGAGTCTTAGACTTCTTCTTCTCAGGCTTTGAAGTGCCTTCTTCTGAATTCTTCTCCTTTTTCTTCTTAGGCTTTTTGTGAACATGTATAGTGAAAGCTTCCTTTTCCTTTTCAATCTCCTCTTCCTTAGAGGTATCCACAATATTGATTTTGGCCTTCTTTGATTCAGTGCTAGCCTCTTTTGAGGCACCTTCACTACTAGTGGAGACGTTGCTTCTTCTTTTTCTCTTTAGTTGTTCTTCTTCTTCCAATCCAAGTTCAATTTCTTCCTCTACAACATCACTCAAGTTACTCTCTCTTGATGCTTTTTGTTTCTTCCTCTTTCTAGAGGTAGTAGGGGGTGCTACAAGAGGTACATTATTCCTTTTTGAAGTCTGAGCACTGGGTCTGGAGGGTTTTGTTATATTTTTTGATACCAGAGCATTAGGCTCCACCTTCTTTTCTTTAACAACAGTTGTGGTAGTAGGTTTTGGAAATTCAAAGGTAGCAGTGGAAGTTGTCCTTGCTGATCTTCATGGTCCGAAGGACTCACCAATTGTACTAGCTACTTTAGCATCCCTTTTTGCAACAATTTCCCTTAACCTGTCTACTTCACCTTTTGAAATTCCATGCAACTCAAAGTATTGTTCTACCTTTTTGTTTACTCTTTTGGTTCTTGTAGGTGTGGAGGTCTCCAAGTGTACCTCAGTTGATTTCTCTTCATATGTGTCATTCCTAGGAAAATAGAGGTCCTTATGACTCTTCAACAATAGTTCAATGTATCCCTCAACTTCCTGCTCAAAAATCTCATAACCAAGAGGATCAATCCATATTGTCTTGGTTTCAACAGCCTCTATGATGCATTCATCGGTAGATACAAGGAAGGTTATCTCTTGTGCATACTAGTCCACTAGACTCTTGGGAATCCTTTCTCTATCGTGCAAGTTGTTTTGGAATATTGTAAAGAATGCAACCAATGCATTGTTTTGAGCCTTGAAGGCACCAATATTGTGCAAATAATAAAAAATATGATGACCTACAAGCCTGCTTCTATCCCACACAATGTCTCTTCTATCAGGTAGCTCCCTCAAGAAGTAAAACAATAAACACACAATCAAGGTTCCAAACTTGAAAGCATACTTCTCCTCTCTTATTTGTTTAAGATTCTCCAAAAGTTGTTGTCGGAGCAACTTGCATAGGTCATAGTCCTTTCCAGTCACTACCATATCATGGGCAACATATATTGCAGTTGCAGATACTGATTTCTCCCTGTTGGTAAAGTAAATTTTGTGACCAATCATGATTGATACATACTTTACAACGAGATTAGTTATAGGTTTAGTTGTTAACACTCTTCTATCAAATGTGGCACCAGTTAGTTGCATATAACCACTTCATTCTTTACAAATTTTAGTATCGGCACGGGTCCGGTATCACACAACCCTGTCACTGCCTTGATCACTTCCTTAAAAATTAGTCTAGGCATATCTTTCCACATGAACTTGTCATGCATTCTTCTCAATGCCATCCTCACATATTTTGCATCCAAATCACTAGTAAAGTTAGGAAACCAATTCCAAATATCTAGCTTCTTTCACACTAGATTTACATATTTTGATTTTACCAAAACTTCATCTCCAGTCAACTCATTAGACCATTGAGTTTTAAGTACTTGGTGATCATACTCATTCAATTTTCCACGTATATAGATTCTTGTTTTCTCAATGGGAAAAAACCTAATTGGAATCTTTGAAAATGCACTGTCGGGGTCATTGCCAAAAAATTTCCATGAATATCTCTTAAACTTTGGTCTAGGTCTCTCTTTGATATTAACTATGGTCATCGTAGCCATTATAACCTCAATTCTATCTGATGTGATTATAAGATCACTTCTAATTTAAACCCACAAAGCACAAATAGTTGTAAATACCTTTTATGCACTCAACGGGAACTAGGGTTTGAACCAATTTGCTTTGAATCACTCTTCAATTTGCTCTGCTCTCTTTCAAATGTGAAAAAGTGATTAAAACAACTTAGAATTTCACTTTATACCTTATTTCCCTAACCTTCAAAATTATTGCTTCAAGTTCCAAAAAGTTGTTAAACACTTTACTAATACACTATAAACCCTAAAATGCTCTGCAATTCTTCAGATTTGCATATTTTCTACCAAAATTTTTCTAGTAGCATAAGAATACCATTTTACACCATATATCTTCGTGTCACTACTTGACACCTTATATTTCCAAGGGGTTGTTAGATTTCTCTGTTATTGCTCCCCCTAAGCCTATGCCTGGGTTTAGATTTCAGGAGAATTATCTGCACCAGATGGAGGTACAGATGCATTTCAATCATCCTTATTCTCAGGATCCTCTTTCTTTCTTCAAATATTCTCCATTTCCTTCTTTACATCAGTAGGATCAACTTTCTACATAGGTTCATTCCTCTTTCCTGGATTAGTTTTCCTTCCATTCTTGCTTCTGCAAAATCTTGAAATGTGTCTAGGTTTGTTGCAATTGTAGCATACAACATTTTATGACCAAACTAACTTCCATTTATTCTTGATCTGCACTGGTTAGCCTTATGTCCAAATACATTGCATGTATAACAGTAACCATTAAAAGATTGAAACATTCTACCAATATTAAATCTATTCATCATCTAACTTTTGTGCTCAATAGCTCTATGTCCAAATTTCTTGCGTGCAAAAAATTGTCCAAAAAAGGATCCAACATTTTGATTCATTCTACTTCTACATTTTATAGCCTTATGTCCAAATTTATTTGCAATGAAAAATAAATACCATTAAAAGATGGGTACCTTTGAGCATTTGGTTGTTTGATAGAAGGTCTTCAAGTATTGCTCCTTTGATTTTTGAATTGTCTTCCATTTCCTTGAGTCTACTTTTGATTGTCAACCTTGTTAGGAATCTGATTTTCCTTTGAGCTTTTTCCTTCTTCAATTCCCAAGCCACCTTTATCCTTAGAAGGTTTCTGAATTGCAATTAGTTCATCAAGCGTTGTAGTACTTATTTTGAATTCGTCCTCATGAGCTCTTGCTTTCTCTAGATCTAATCTTAGCATTACCACTTATTGTTCAAGATTTGTGCATTCATCAGTCTTGCTTTGTATAGTTGCATTCAGACAATCCTCAATTCTCTTCTTTTCTTCCACTTGTACTTTCAGTCCGGTGATATCTTCATTTGCCTTCTTCAATTGTTCATTGACTTCTCTATGCATTTCTCTGAACTTCTTAATTTGTTCTCTCAACTTTTTGATGCATTCATTTGTTTCCCCTAGGCTTTCCTTCAAACTTTTATTCTCACTTTCAACTCTTTCAAGATCTTCATGAGAAGCTTTAAGTTCTTCTTTGTCAAACATGCAGTCATCTTCTTCATATTCAATTGCAGAAATTTCTTTTGGAGGAACAAGATACCTTTTTTGAGCCATGTGTTCAAACTCCATGATCTTCCTTAAGCTGTTAGGCTTCTCAGAAAGAACTAGGCTCTGATACCAATTGTTGAACACCCATAATACCGAGAGGGGGGTGAATAAGTATTATATTAAACCATTTAATCAGAATCCATCCAATAATCAAAACATATCTAACTGCAACTATGAATGAAAGAATGAAAGGAATCACAAGATCACATAACACACGAAAACCAATATTTTTACATGGAAAAACCATAGTGAGGATTCGCTGACAATACATTATAACCGGTTATAAGATATTACAGGGTCTCACTGCCAGGATACATTGTCCTTATAAGGCTCATAGCTAGAAATTGATACAAAACAAAAATGGCTACACATCAAAAAATGCGAACTGATACAAAGTGCACTTCCTTGTGTTGAATTTAGTTCCTTTGAAACTCTAAATACAAAATAATGCACTGCTTAGCAGTCACTCAACATTCATAGAAATTTTTCCCTTATACTAATCTCACACATACAAATTTGCAAGTTCGCACAATATCAGATCTCACACACATTACATTACATTTCTACTTCATTATGTAACTCGAAAATGTTCCACATATATACCATATTACATCCACATACATCAATTAGGTCGACCTAATTAGATGTAGCCTTATTTAATTCAAAAATAACTTTGTCGACTTCATACTTGAAACAAAAAATTCTTTGCACTCAAATAAAATGTGTAACACTTAATTTAGGTTGAAATATATTAAAAAATAGATCCCCTTAACATCCACAATACATGTTAATCTTCATAGTACATATATTAAGTATTAGGTTAGCCAGGAATTAGACCTAATCACAAAATAGACCAATTGATCACACACCAACGATCCATCTGATCAAATAAACATGTGCCATCTAAAATATATAGTTTACATACATCTATAAACCATCTCCCAAAATTGTAGAGTCTGAATCGAAACACTGGAGGAATACGAACCTAATAACTCATACCCATTTACACTGTGTAAAGCCAAAAATTGTATGTTGAACCTTTGTTACTTGTAACTTTCAGCCTGTTCACCCAAAATCGCTGAAATCTTGACCATAGAAGCATTTAGTAATCTTAAATAACATACTGCAACCTCATAAGTTGATATTATATAACACGAGCAATTTCAGACCAAATTATCAGATCAAGATGTCACCAAAAATGTTTACTGGATCAGTCAAAACTGTCAACAAACAATGTTGGCATCAATGACAACACATCAAAGGGTTTCTTCTTCATTCTTCCAAAATGTAAGACCCAAATTTTTGGATCATGTACTTGTTGTAAAATATAATTTTGGGCATTAACAAAAGGCATGATCTTGTGCAAGGATCTACACATGATAAAATTGTATGCTTCATTTTGGATTCCTCCCCAAGTTTGGTTGCATGTCCAGGAAGACTTTCCACAAGTTCTCAGAGTATGTATATATTACAATATGTCTCATATTAATGAATCCCATTATTGTACTTTGAAGACTTGTGAAGTTCAATTTCTTTATCATTCCATCTAATCTTATTTATATAATATTATAATGAATAATCACTTTTTACCTTAAAACTAATCTTTTACATGTTTCTATCTATTTCTCAAGATGTTAGTATTATTTATGCATATTAGTAAAAATTCATGCTATTACATCAACATAATTGTATTCTCTCTCTCACCATACACGACAAGGCTCCCATCAATATAGCACCCACTTAAAAATCCTAAGTGTTATAAAAGCAATATTTTTAACATCTATAAATAAGTTGATTATGTAGCATGCATTTGGTTATTTTAGCCAATTATATAGTGCCTTGGCTTTGATTTTACCTTGCAACACTACAATTCCAATATTTACTTGCACCTTAGATGGTTCTAGATGTTGGAATGAGGTCCTGATTGTAGTTGAAGTGATTAGAGGACTTAATTGGAGCATTAGATCTTAGAAACGGGGAATAAAACTTTCCTTTGATTCTTCCAATACTGAACTTGAATGAGATTTTGTAAATATACTAGAGGAGGCATCTCCATGTTCTTATACATCTTATATACTTCAATTATTTTTCTTTTGCATAGTCACAAATAAACTAGCTTGAATGCATTATTTTTTATATTGAAAACATGTAGATTTACACCTAAAGCAATAAAAAATATTTTTGAAGAGTTGACCAATTAAATTTTTACTCTAGTCAAGATAGCATGTTAGGGTACCAATGATTTGTATTGGGCCCAAGAGACGCATGAAAGGTATAATACAAGATAATTTTAGCAAAGAGATTTTTCTAAATAACTAAAAATATGTAATTAAACATGTAATGCCAATTTAAATAATCATAGAAGCACCATTACACACTTAATAGAAACAAGAAATAGTAAGCAATAACTTATTTTCTTCGCGAGCATGTCATAATGCATTTGATAAAAATGTTTCAATGATACTGTATACCTTGATATTTTATGCTACTCTAAATGTGTGAATCTAACTAAGAAACATGAAAGACAAAACACCAAGGACACCTCAAGATTAGCCAAAAGAGAGTTACAACAAAAAGGAATGCAAATAAAATGAAACACAAACACTTTTACCTCCCTTGTTGTTGAAACTTCTTTGATTGGCCCTTGCTTGGATTGGTTGTGTGCTCCTTAGATGATTGATTGAATGACTAAAATGCAAGATTCTATAGGCAAGATGACTAGCAAAGATGATTAGTTGATTGCAAATGCTTGAGGATTCAAATGGACAGCATGTAGGTATGGAAGTGAAAAGTGTTGCAAAATAACAGCATAAGGGTGCTCAAATCTAAAGTGTTGTGGAAATGCCCTTGAGGAGGGGGTATTTATAGAGGAATTTGAATTCTCTAGAGAATTCAAGGGTCAAGATTGATCCAACAAGGCCAAGATGAAGGGCTATGGTGGGTTGAGAACCCACAAGCCCTCACATCTTGACATGTGGAGGGTGAAATGGACAAGAGGATATGAGGTGGAGATGAGTTGTCAAGAGGGTACATGAGGTGGAGGAAGTACAAGTACCTTGCAAGTACATTGGGAGATGGGAAGAATCTTGGGTGAATAAAAGTGAATTTTAAATTCACAATGATTGGAAGAATCTAGAGGGTAAAAGGTGGGCTCCAAAAAGTGGGACTTGGTCACATGTGAAGATTGTGACAAGTCCAAGGTTGGTCACATGTGGTGATTGTGACAAGTCCAAGGTTCTAGAAGCCTTGGAAGGATGGAATGTGAATTAAAAATTCACATATAAAGGAGGGGAATCTAGGACAAATAAAAAGGAATTAAAAATTCCTTGGAGAATGATTAGGCTTAATTAATTTATAATTAGAGGATAATTAGGGGCTAATTAGGATTAAAAGCCAACTTGCAAAAGTTGGAGGATGTGACACATCCTAATCAAGGATTAGGCATGTGCACATCCTTAATGAAGAAATTAGGAGATGGATTAGGATTAGATGAAAAAGACATGTGAGGAATTAAATAAATGTAATATTTATTTGATGAAAAGAGGATTACCTTAGGGATTTAGCAGAATTAAATATATTAATTAAATAATAGTAATATTATTTAATTAACTTGGATAAGAGGATGTTTAGACGAAAAGTGATAAATTTGGATAAATTAAGTGTCCAAATTTGGATGTCTACAGATACAATATTGTTTAAAATTGAGTGTATCTAGTTCACAAACCAATTATTTTGTCTATAGACATGTGAATGCAAGGTAATGAGTTATCTTGATTACAATCAAGATGGAATAATGCTCCAATTACTACTAACATAGTCTTAACATAGTCTCTATAAAATGACTATGGTAATGACCTATTGAGATTCAAGTGCATTAAAGTTATAGATAGTTAAATAAGCACTTTCTAGTTAAATTTATTAAATCACATGTATTCTAGCCCATTCATTTTCCTTACAAAATTATTAGCATGGTTGATGACGTGTGTTTACCTCTAGGTTCCAAAGATGGTGTGCAATCAAACAATTGAAGTGTGAGTCTACTCAGTGTTCTATTTTTGTCAACTAATGCCCATTAGATCTAGTGTGATGATGTGTATTATGCAATGGAATTCAATGTCATTTGTAAATGAGAAAAAATTCTAATTCAATGTCATTTGTAAATGAGAAAAAATTCTAATTCAATTATAAGGAAATGATGATTCATTGCAAATCATGAGTGAAAGTTCTCATTAGGATGGGGAACACTTTTGTGAATGTGTTTAGCTCAACCTAAATCAAACATCCAAAACTAAATTATAGAAAACCATTGAAATAAGATCAAATTACAGATAATCAATTCTAAACTAGTATATTTTACCTACTTATGTGGGGTTACTAACCTTTGGAAGAAAATCAAGATTTATAAATAAAAAACAACTTACATAAATTATACAGTAAAGCTAATAGATGAAGTCACCTAAATAACTACGTGTTGTTAACCTCCAAAAGAAAATCAAGATTAATAAATAAGAAACCAACTCATATAAATCAAGTATACCAAAAACATGATAAGAGTACCATTTTTTTCCACCAATTTTTTGTGAATATATGTAGTATTATTTTATAATTAGTAATAAATACATTATTAATCAAAAAATACATCTACATGAACATACAATCTTCACAATTACAACAATATTCAATTAATCAATAATAAAAATATTATAAAAGCAAATTAATATACAAAATCTTAAATCAAAACAAATAAATAAAACTAAAAAATAATCTTAAAAAATAACTATCTTTAAAAAAAATCTCCTACTAAGAGAGAGGAGCCGATTGTGGGCATAGAACATATGGTGGGTATAGTATTTGATAGCCTGAGACCCAATTTTGGGTAATAAAATATCAAATAAATTTACACTTAATATCCAATTACAAATCACTTTAATTCAAAAAGTACACAAATTGACCAATCATGTGATGCCACATCAGCATACTAATAATACATGACTTAGTGACCCACTATTGGTCGATGACACATTTTGACTTTTTTGTTGTGATTTTTGAAAAATGGTCCGAAAACATTAATAAACGTGTACGAACATGTGAAAATAAAATTAATCGACTCTAATACTGCTGGCGTGGACCCCTCACTCAACATCACCCTACCCACCACCGGTCCCTTCACCTTAAATAAATGAACTTCTACAAATCCTGCTACTTTGCCAGGTTCTAAACATCACTTTAGCCTTCTATGGTGTCATGGAACATAAAAAAGCTTTTTAATGGGGGCAAATCATGTTAAGACACGAGTGAAAGGGGAGGAAGTGGGGAGGAAGGGAAGAGGGGCCTGATCTAAAAAATTCACCGAACCCTATCAACTTCCAAGACAATATGCTTTTCAATAATATAAAATTCTTGGGCTCCAATTTCTTGGGCATGGGAGAATATATGTTGTTAAATATTATTGTCAACCAAGATGACTTGTTCTTAACATTTGCTGGTTTCTTTATAGATTCCAATTCTAGGTTTGAAAGAAAAGAAAAAACTTTTTTAGCCTTAAGCTTTACTTACCAGGCTAATCTACCTAAAAAGGAGATGACTTAAAAATACAGAAGTTTCACATATTCTTGTCTTACATAAGAAGTAACACAAAGTGATTTCTTGCTAACTGCATCATCATTTCAGGTCTACTTTCAGATGCAAGTATACCCAAGATGGAAATATTCCATTTCCCATTGTTTGCCTTCTCCATATAAGGTGAGATAAGGAACATTCATGTCAGAAATCTTTTAACCATCTCAAATGAAAAGCTTTAAAAGTACAGACAATTGGCTCAAATGCTTTAAAAAACTAAAGATAATTTCATTATTAAATGTTGAATGTAAAACTACTCAAGATTAGCTCTGGTCCAAATCATTTGTCCAACCATATCATCTGTCAGTGCAAGGCTGTAAGATTTATAAGATCTTCCTGAGTCAGGGATTACATGCACCCATGTATATTCAACTTACAATATATGCAAGACTCTGACTTTGTCTCTCTTGCTCAACAAAAAAATCTAAAACTGTAATCTTTAGTCCCAGGAATGCCTCCCATGGAAGATAATATGGTTATTATAATAAAACAGAAACAAATCACAACAAAAGATTGAAAAATACCATCTTCTTTTTTTATATGACAAGACTGATGATATGCACTAAAACTAAAGCTAAAGAATAGGATCTGTGCATAGTAAACCACTTTTTTTATTATTTTAAAATATCTAGATGGCAAGGATAGTTATTCTCCCGGGTCATCTTTGAAGCCTGCAGAATATAAATATCTGCTCTAAGATATCTTCTTAGATCTCCTACAAATCTTTCTGTATAAAGTAGGAAGAGAAAGACAACCGTGATTAATTAAAAAATAATGCAGCAGGGACATCCACAATTATTAATTTCATTTACAAATGTTTTCAACAATTTTTTTGGGCATGTGGAATCTTGAAGTCTGCAAACTGTCATGTAAAATTTAATTTATAAAGTTTACTGATAACTGTAGATATGATGATAAATGTTGATATATGAGATGAATTTTTTATTTATTGGAATAAGCATAAAGAATTACAACAAAAGAACAGTTACAGAGCTGTTACAGAACAGCAAATATGAATATGATAATAATTGTAGATATATGAGATGAATATGACATTAATTGTAGGCATACAATGAACATGAATGTTTCATGTGGGTGTTACTGTTTTTGATAAATTTAAAAGTGGGTTTTTGAAAACGTCCAAATCTTTTTACATTAGAACAGTCAATTGATTAAAAAATTATTTAACAGTATTTTATATTATTTTTAATGCGAGGTTTGTGTGAGTATTTCATTGGACTGCAATCTTTTGTGATGGTTTAGCTATTCAACTGCTCTACTAATCCTTGTTTAGCATTGTTATTGTATTATCTGTATTTTCGTACTTAATTTAGTATGTTAAAATATGGTAATATGTATTAAAATTATGTTGTATGATTATAGAACTCTAATAATAATAATTTAATGAGGAAATGTGCTAGTGTTTGTCACATTTGAAAATAAATTTATTAATATTGAGAATTGTTAAATTTTAAATTTATTTGTTTTTTTGAAGTAATTTAAAATATAATAAATATTTTTTAAATTAATTTTTTATTTGAGTTCATTTATAATTTGTTTACTACTTTCCAAGTTTCTCTAGTTCTTTTTTTCAGGTTTCAATTCCTTTGTCTTAGAAGTGTCTTGGAGAGTGAATTTTCTAAAGCGATGAACCCCTTCAAACATGTATATCGTCAGTTGATTTATATATAACTATTCTTGTATGTTGTGACAAATAATAGTTAGGCCCACATCAATGCTTTTTAAGATATAATAAATAAATTTTAAAAATAATTTGTTTATTTAATTATCTTTGTAATAATGAAATTTGCATATTCATGCCAATTCCTATTTAATTGATGGAATGTCTTAATATCAATAAGTGGCAATGCACTAGGGGTGGTGGGCCTAGCTTGATTGGCTAAAGCATCCTGTTGTAGGCAAGCGGTCACGAGGTCTAGTCTCCCCACCGTCCTCGTGGTACTAGAGGGCATGTCCTGCCAGCGCCACCAGTCACGTGAAAAAAGTTTACCAGGCGCACTACAGTTTATAGGGGGACAAATACCGTCTAAAAAAAAAAGTGGCAGTGCACTTTTGCTAAGTTTGACTCAAGATTGGATGCATTTTTCTATCTACTTTATTTTTATTTGTACCTACCTTATACATTCAACCTTATCTTATTCCTATTTGTGTTAAACTCGACACATTTATTATTTTATCCATTCATATTAACACTGTTTCCATAGATTTACTCTATGCCTCAATCTGATCATGCCCTTGCCCAACCCCTTCTCTCCAATTCACTTTCACACCACTTAGGATTGATCCTAGTTCCTAAACATGTGAGATTGTACCTTAAATACAAATTCCAAAATGTTTGCCTCTTTTTGACTAGCCATTATGAGATGACTTGACAAATGTTTGTGCAACTTGTTGCTATATTTTGGTATTAAAAAACATTCAATGTGTAATAAATTGATACAAAAATCAAGGATAATTTATCAGTGCGCTCTTCATTCTCAGGGACAAAAAATCATATTGCTTCAAAATCATATAGGCCATCTACATGTTTGTACATGTTGTCTCCAATCATTCACTCAAAATCCTAAAGTTAATTTGGTATAGGGAGTTGACCTAGGAGAACTTGACCAATCTAACAAACCCCCTAAGGTATTTATAAATACTACCTTGACATATTCAAATAGAGGGATGATGAATGCAAATAGATCTCTCTACACACACTTTGTCAATTCATTCACATGTAGTAGATCAAGGCCACTACATTTGGGTTTGAATTCAAGGGAATCAAATATGAACCACAATAAATCTTGAGCTTGCATAGAGTTTGAGACATCTTCCAAATTGAGAATGTCATTTTGTACATGTGACCATGAAGGATTGCAACTTAGCATCAACAATGTTTCTTCGTTGTTGTTCCCAAAGCTAAGAGCATTTATCCTCCTATTTAATTTCTGAATTCTTATTATAGTTTATCAACCTAGCCTTGCAATTAATCTAGTTTAATGGTGCTTAATTATTTTCTTTTATTTATTAGCCTATATTATTTATGTTTAAAGCATATTTATGTCTTTACAACCTTAAAAAACCTATATTTTTTTAACCCTAATTTAACCTAAGATCTAACATCTGTGGATGAACTGGAAATCAAGACCAATCCTTGGGGATGTGTGTAGATGGAACTAGGTAGTGATCAAGTTATTTTTCAAATTTTGTGCTTCAATGCACCACTTGTGCATTAGTTGTTACATTAATGATAACCTTGCCAAAATGGGCCCAAAACAAAGGGTAAAAGTGTAGGGCAGCAATTTTCACTATTATAATAACACTAATTCCTTGAAATATTTGGCCCCTTATGGAACCTTACTATATTAACAAAGAAGCTCTTCAAATTAGACCCTTATTGAGGTCGAATGGCATAATCACACATATGTGAAAGCAAATGAAATGACTTTCAAAACTTTATCTTCTCACATGAGCAACATATGTGAAAAGGATGGCATACATGAGGCATTATCGACATCAAATCCTTTTTTAATTAGAAAACAAGGTTTTGGGAAAAACTTGATATTTTAATATCCCCTCTCACATAACATGAACACTTTCAATAACATCTTCTTTGAATACATAGACGAAAAATGCACACTTTACACTTATCCCTCTCATTTTGTATATAGTTTAACGCCCCCTTAGAATAAGAATGGTTTGGAAGAATTACAACCCCTAAAGAGTATGAATCACCCTAATAACACCTCATCCCAACTAGACATGACTCCTCACACTACACACACCCCAATACACCCTTGCTTTGCACTCCTTGTCATTTGAGACAATATCACATACACTTTTATCCCTCAGGGTATAATCACACACAATAGTATCCCAAATATTCAAATTTACTTTTTCCTACCTAAATGCCTACATTTCTCCCTAAACCTTAACCCTAATTCATGCTTAATAGTTAGATTAATCCTAATTTTGATTATTTATGTAGGTTACTAAAAATGGAAAGTATCTGATCATTCCACTTAATCATTCCATCCACTAGCATTCTCAAGCACCTTCACACACTTTCCTCTCTAGCACACCTCTGTAGTTGTTACACATCCATCTCCATTGTTGCACCAACACCTTAGGGCTACACACCTCTAAGTCTTCTAATACTTTATGCTGAAACATGCTTTTGAGGGCTTGACCAAGGCACCCCTTTCCCACTTTTTGAACTTGACAAGTATTATAATAGGTGAGACAATTGCTAACAACTATAGATTTTTATGTCAACAAGTACATAAAATATGACTGGGAGCATAGATGACACCATTAGGCCCACAAGTCATCTCTACCCTTATAAGACATGACCGACACCTCCACACTTTTTAGTACACCAACACAAATTTCAGAATGCCATTAACTGCCATTAAAAACAAACACATTTAGAAACTAATTTTGACCCTCTAAAACATCCACTACCTTCATCTAAATTATCTATTGCCTCTACAACAACTAAAACAAAACATACTTCCTTTCTCTTATTTTATTTCTAATGCAACCTCAAGTCTCGCATATTATGTGCTTAATTGAACAAACAAATTATTTTAGCATTTTGAATTTAAATCAAATTATTGAGTATATAAATACAATTATAATAATTAAACAATAAGCATTTTAAATTAAGTGTTTAATTTTGTTTACACTAAACATGTGATGCTTTGTGGGGTCCTTTAGACTGGCGATGACCAAGGCTATTCTTTGCCTTGCAATCAAGATATAAATGGAAAGGGCAAATAACAGTCACTGTCCGACGTGACCGGGGGATTATAATTAGAGAAATAAGCAAAATTACAAGAGACGTAGCTGCAACTAAATCCATCAAACGTTCTAATAACACCAGCAAAAGATAACTTTTCGGTATCGTCTCATCGGTTATCCCGTGAACTTTTTCTCAGTTTAATCGTGAAGATGAAACGTTTTTCTTCGTCTTATTGTTTCGTTTAATCCCAGAGTCTTGTGGCAGATATCTTCTTTGAGTTTGCAAGGAGAGAGGAATGTGTTTTGATTGCTCAGGCTGATTCACTGTAAGTTTTCTACAGGGCCATATATGTCTTTTTCCTTTTCATTTTGCCGTGATTATACTTCAATCCTATCATTACTTTTTGTTCGGCTAGACGACTTTGGTATTCTGTAAGTTATTGCTCACATCAAATCTTTTGCTGTATTAAGTATTATCCAGATGAGAGTTTTAGTAAAAGTTGAGCCCTAATTTGAGTTGTGTGCTTCTTTGGTTGCGTTGATGGGAAATTTAGTGAATGTTTACAGGTTTTAGTGGGTTTTCCTTTGATTTCTTGTAGTGGTCGTTGGGGATCAGTTTTAATTGTGGAGTGAAGGGTAATTGATGTTTGATGGAGCCCGATGTGGTGGAGAATAATGGATTTATTTAGTGAGGGAATTGTTGCAGTGATGATTCTCATCTGAATTTACAGGGCTATTGTGTTATTTTTGTGGAAATCAGGTGATATACATAATTCAGAAATCCAAATTTTGTACCGAGAGTTCGTATGCCTATGATATCTTGATGTCTGATGGTTCAGGAACCCATTTCGTTTTTTGTATTTAACATTTTTTTGCATTTTTTTGGCTTGGTAAATTCTGGACAAGGTTATTGCCTATTCAACATAGTGTGGGTAGGCTTGTAGAACATTCT